>JAXIVJ010005643.1:65000-72444 GCA_036785665.1 Chirona hameri
ATGTATGTATGTATGTATGTATGTATGTATGTATGTATGTATGTATATATGTATTTATCTTATAACTGTTAGTGTGAAGAAGCGTCGCCGGCGTGATACCATTTGTAGTGTATTTGTGGAGTGTGTGTAGTTTGTGCTGTGTAGTGTATATTGTGTAGTGTATATTGTGTAGGGTATATTGTGTAGTGTATATTGTGTAGTGTATATTGTGTAGTGTATTGTGTAGTGTGCATTGTGTAGTGTATTTTGTGACTATAGTGTACCACGGGTCGTGTTTCTGTAATTGGTAATCGGTACTCAGCACTCGGTGCTCGATACTCAGTACTCAGTACTCAGTACTCAGTACTCGGCACTTGGTACTCGGTACTCGGCACTCGGTACTCGGCACTCGGTACTCGGCACCTGATACTTGGTACTCGGCACTCGGTACTCGACACTCGATACTCGGTACTCGTTACTCAGGAATGGGTACTCAGTACTCGGTACTCACTACTCGGTACTCGGTACTCGGTACTCGGTTACTCGGTTATCGGTACTCGGTACTTGGTACGCGGTACGCGGTACTCGGTACTCGGCACTCGGTACTCGGTACTCGGTACTCGGTACTCGGTACTCGGTAATCGGTACACGTTACTCGGTACTCGGTACACGGTACTCGGTACACGGTACTAGGTACTCGGTACACGGTACTCGGTACACGGTACTCGGTACTCGGTACTAGGTACTTGTTACTCGGTACTCGGTACTCGGTACTCGGTACTTGGTTACGGTACTCGGTACTCGGTACTCGGTACTCGATACTATGTACTTGATACTCGGTACTCGGTACTCGGTACTCGGTACTCGGTACACGGTACTAGGTACTTGGTAATCGGTACTCGGTACTCGGTACACGGTACTCGGTACTCGGTACACGGTACTCGGTACTTGGTACTCGGTACTCGGTACTTGGTACTCAGTACTTTTCTGTATGTACAACAACTGTCCCACCTGAGCGAAATCCACGGGTTTTCCCCTCGTTAGGCTAGCGTCTGACCGTCTGGCCGGACCCTCTCGTCCAGGGGAGGGGGTTCATGACGTCATGTGTTTTGGGATCGGGCGCGTGGGGTCAGTGTCCCAGCGGCCGGTAGCGGTGATCGGTGACGCTAGCCGTGTGGACACTTGTGCGAATTTGCATGACAGCGATTTTATTCTGGCGTTAATTTTTAACAGCGAGATGAACAGGGACGAAATTGTACAGGACCGTGATTTGTATCATACCGCCATATCATACCGCCATAGAGCAAACAACCATCCCATAATTTCGCGCTTGTTAAGGAGACAGTTAACTGCGAGAATCGTAAACATTCCAACACAGCCTTCCTCACTTTCCTTTTCCTTGGGCAATTTACTTTACTCAGTTAGCTTTGAACTTAATACATGTTTGACAGTGCAACAAACAGATAAATGATCCGATAAATCCGATAAATTTTCCGGCAATGAAAATAACGTTGCTGAACAAAATGAAATTAATAGTCTTGCAATTATCGGCGGCTTATGGCTGTGTGGAAACAATATTAGCACATATTCGACAATTCGTCAATAAGACTTGTTTATCAAAATCCTCACGACACAATCCCTAAATGATCTGTTTGTATAAGCCGAAACGTTGAAATGATGACCCTGTCATCAACCGATCCTGACATCAAAGATTGCGTAAAAAGGCTTACAGATTAAATTGCAAATTAACCACAGTGAAGTTAATTTGACCGGATTTGAAAATGTCACCAATCAGACCAAATAATCAACCGAACCGGATAATTGCATGGCAAGGTTAAGACAAAATATCGGTTACCCTGTCTGCTGTCAATCGGGTTAGCCATTCCTGAAAATTTTGAGTACGGGTATTTCACATAATTATCACATCACTCGGGTTTTACCAGAAACAGTTGGCCTTCAATATATCAGTAAACATTGTTCACCAAAATAAACATTAAACCTCGGAACCTTGAATTGAGTATTTCATCACATCTAGCCGCAAAAATTGCATTACCCTGCCTTGGAAGCATTGAAGTCACATCATCGCTTGTCCCTACATATATATTTTTACGTTAACATTACTAATTATATTACGTGACTTCCCCTCAAGCTAGCGCTCCATCTCATTGATATTACTTCCTCAATCCATCTTTCAGTCACATTCCGAATTAGAGTACTAGGTAATTCACACAAGGCTATATTTACATAAAATTGTGCACCGATAGTTCAAGTTAATTGTCTCGTGAATACAATATCATTCGTCTTATAGGCAGCAGTTCGAATAGAGTCAACAAAATTCAGCCAGTCACATCAGTCACATCAGTTCGAACAGTCAACCAGTCAAATAAATCCCATCGGCGACCACCACCAGCATTGGCACAAGCTCCATAATCGGTTGCATTTAAAGCACGAGAGTTATAAAAGACGCAAACATAAACGTCCAAACCATATCAGAGTTTTGATTTACGTTAGAAGTTATAACTAGTCAGGCAATCAATATATGATAATTTTTCAACCATACACATACTCGCGTAGGCATAATTAAGAATATCGTGACTACATGACCAAACAAATGCCCAAATAGCAGGGGAGTTCAATGAGAGAAGAACAAAACGACGAAGAAGAAGAAAAAAAACGGCCGAAACACTGTGCAAATTAAATTTGTATGGTGTTCAGATGCACAACAAATTAACTGACCATGGATTATAAGGAGGGTATAAGGATTGTACAGACTTTCCGACCTTACTTGATGTGAAATGCGGCTACTTTCTCCAGTATGAAATTTATAGAACTAAACAACAGCAAATCTTGAAGGCTGACTTGTGATGGTCCTTGACGCGGCTTCTCTGAGACTAAGGCTCGCGGCGAGGAGCCGCGGCCCCAGCCTGCTTCCGTCCCTACTCACTGCCCCATCTTGTCTCCTCTGAGACTGAGGCTCGCGGCGAGGAGCCGCGGCCCCAGCCTGCTTCCGTCCCTGCTCACTGCCGAACTATGTTCCTCTGAAACTTACTTGGACTGTTTGGAGGCCTGGGCGCACTATCGGCAATTTGAAGATCGGTCCCGTCCTTGCTGCTCTGCTGTTCGATCTGCCGACCCTTCACCCCTCTTGCAGGCCCTTTTATCAACTTTTTGCTTGAAAAATCAGGTCAGTTGCCAGATTGGCGCCTTGCTGCCGTGATTTTTTCTCCACTCGGTTTTAATTTTCGATTCCCTTTTGCTGTCCTGTCATTGGTCCTTCTCACCCGGCTGCAACGGCCTGTGGATGCCTGCGGCGGCCGGAACTGCTGTCTACAGCGGCCCAGAGGCGGAGCTTGCTGCCGTGATCTGGGTCAGGATCCTGCGCAGAGGCTTCTGCCGAGCGCCGTGCGTGACCCGGGCCGCTGGCCGGCGCTCACGCTTAATGGCGCCGCGCAGCTGCTGTTATGGTGTCCTTTAATGGGCCTGGTGCCTTAATAGCGACACCCTGGCGGTACACAGGTCGGAACGAGGGTATTTGTTGCCTGCGTGTGGGGCTTCAGCCGGCGTCTCCACTGTTGAAGTGTTTGGTGTGCACACGGCCGCCGTTCCTTCCATGTTCAATTTTAAAATTACACATAGCTTTTGCTTTTAGAATGTTTCTATTTTTCTGCTTATCTCTATACTTTCTTCTTTTTCCCTCTGTTTCTTTTGGACAATTTAAAATGTATCTCGCTACACCATCAGCTCATCTCCTCCATGCTGCCTGCACACCTAAGCCCCAGTGTTGTACGTGAGTGTGCGGTGGCAGTTGAGGACTGGCAAGTTGTGGCCGGCGACTCAGAAGTACCACAAGGGGACGCCAAACGCCAACAGCGGACGTGGGACTCCACCATCGCTGAGCGTCATCAAGACTCCATGCTCTCGGAGGCGAATCAGCTCGTCCGAGCACGACTGCTAAGCGCTGGCACACCTGAGAGTGGCGCCTGGATGCACGCCATACCATCAGCCAACCTCGGCACACTATTGGACAACGAGACGCTGCGAATCACTATAGCGTTGAGAATTGGAGCAGACGTATGCATTCCTCATCGATGTAGATGCGGTGCCCCCGTGGACAGCAAGGGCTATCACGCCTTGACATGCCGCCTCAGTGCTGGAAGACATCCCCGACACACAGCACTGAACGACATCGTAAGGCGTGCCCTGCTGTCCGCTGGTATCCCATCCATCCTGGAGCCGACCGGAGTGGACCGAGGCGATGGCAAGAGGCCTGATGGAATGACGGTCTACCCGTACTCAAGAGGGATCAGCCTACTATGGGACGCTACCTGCGTCAATACGTATGCTGAATCTCACATACCTTCCACCGCCGCATCTGCCGGAGCTGCCGCAAGGGAAGCCGAACAAAGGAAGTGCCGAAAGTACGCGGGTTTCACGCATCGCTTCCAGTTTGAGCCAGTAGCCTTTGAAACTGGTGGTACTTGCGGCCCCTCCACTAAGGCATTTATCAAGCAACTTGGGGCACGGATTGTCACCGTCTCGGGCGAACGCCGAGAGACTGCCTGGTTGTGGCAACGGTTCTCCATCGCCATCACACGGGGAAACGCCACATCAGTGCTCGCCACAGCTGGAGGCCAGTCAGCATCAGTTGCCTTGTCTAACGTCAAGGCAACGTCTATCGGTCAACACCACTATCCACTTTACCAGCAGCAGACGAAGCAGCAACATATGGAGAAGCAACAGGGGGAGAAAACAGATGCATGTCTCGAAGGGCCGGCCGCCGCAGCCGCCGACCGTCATGGCCAGCCTGCTGGTATCGTCAGCCTGGACAGAACCCTCCCCCCAGTCCCGGCCTGAGCCGCCCGCCGGAGAGCCGTCCGCCGGAGAACCGTCCGTCCCGCTCTCGCTCTCACCGGCCTCAGAGGCGGCGGTACCGGGCGGCACGGCGGACCAGCGGCGCCGGGGCCTCGTTAACCTCGGCAACACCTGCTTCATGAACGCGGTCCTACAGGCGCTGTTCCACTCTGACCAGCTGTGCAGTGAGGTGTTGGCCACCCGGCCGTCTCCCTCCCGACCCCACCTGGCTGCCCTGCAGCGGGTGTTCGCCTTCTTGGCCTTCCCGGAGCGGCCCGCCTACAGCCCGGCCGAGTTCCAGCGGGCCGCCCTGCCGCCTTGGTTCGAGTGGGGACGCCAGGACGACTGCTCGGAGTTCCTCAGGTACCTGCTGGATGCGATACACGAGGAGGAGCGAGCGCCTGCATCACCCGCCGTACCGTCCGCTCCGGCCACCGTCCCGCTGCCGGCCCGGTCTGCCACCGCTCCCCGCGCCAAGGACGACACTAGCGTGCCGGGTCTGGCGGCGGTGGCGGGCCGGCCGCGGCCCCAGCGCCGGCACCGCTCCTGCGATACCGGCCCGGCTCACGGCGGACCACCGCTGGTGCCGCTCTTGGACCTGGTTAGCGATGATGTGGTGATGGTCGAGGTCGATGGAGGTAGTTTGGCAGGTGGCTCCGCGGCCGCCGCCGACAGCGCTCAGCCGGCCGGTGCTGACGGCCGTGATGGATGTCTCACCAGCACTGGTGAAACGGGGACTGATCCTGCAAGGATGGGTCGAATTATTGACAGTGTTGGTGTTGAGACTGGTGATGCTAGTCATGAGCCGGGGACTGGTGACATTGGTGATGCCGGTACTCCGGACGGCGGGGTTGAAGAGCCGCCCGGGGAGCCTGCCGAGCCGGCCGCCGGTCTGGTACGTCGGTTGCTGACCGGCCGCGCCGAGACCACCTATACGTGCTGCACGTGCGGCTCCGTGTCGCGCCATGTGGACCGCGTGACGGACCTGCACCTGGCGCTGCCTGAGGCGCTCACCAGGCCGCTGACAGCGGTGGCCACGGCGAACATGACAGTGGCCACGGCGAACATGACGACGAACATGACAGTGTCGGATCTGCTGCGGCTGTACCTGGCTCCGGAGCGTCTCTGTGGCGAGAACCAGTACCACTGCGCCAGGTGCGCCTGCTTGCAGGACGCCGACCGCCAGCTGCGTCTGCTGACACCACCGCCGCACCTGGTCGTCTCGCTGGTACGGTTTGAGTTCGACTGGCGGACCGGCGCGCTGCGGAAGGTGCTGGCGCCGGTGGGCCTGACTGAGCGTCTGGCCATGTCGCTGGCCGGCCAGCAGCCCGCCCAGTATAGCCTATATGCAGTCATCGTACACGCCGGTCACTCGATGGACGCCGGTCATTACTTTTCGTTTTGCCGCGCGTCCTGCGGTGGCGACGGGGCCGGCCTGGATGGCGTTGACGGCGGTTGGTGGCGGCTGGACGGTACCTCAGCGACGCTAGTGACAGCGGCGGCCGCGCTTGGCCGACCACGGCAATCTTCTGATGCCGCCTACACACTGCTGTACCGGCTGGCGGGGGCGGCGGCGGCCGGTGGGCGGCCGCCTGCGCTGACAGCGCTGCCCGGCCCGCTGCGGGCTGCCGTGAACCGGGACAACGCTGTGTACCGGCGAGAGCGACAGAGCTACTCTGGGCAGAGTCGGCCGGTTAACGCGCTGCCGCTGCCTCAGGACGTTGACAGTGGGCAGGACGGACCAAGCTCTAAGCTCTAAGTTGGAACTGTAGCGCATGTGGGGGAGGGATGATAATTATATGTCGAGTGTTGTTTGCCTTGTTGTGAATGTTGTTACATGCCATTTGATAGGATGCTGTTTATAATTATTTTAAATTAATGCTTAGATGTAATTTTGGTACCGTAAGTGTTGTCCGAAGATGCGTTACTGCGTCGACCATGGCCGTCTTTGTCAAATACATTGACTACTACAAACAACCTAGTCTCTCGCCTGTTGAACAAGTTTTTGTTGACATCCCCCTCCCCCCTCCAACCGCTCAACAGAATTTCGCTGACGCTCCACCCCCCCACCCTGCTCAACAGCTTTTCGGTGTTCATCACTGCACGCCCCTCCGGTCAACAACTTTTTGGTTGACGCCCCCCCCAGTCAACAACTTTTCGCTGACGCCGACCACTCAGATTCCCTTAATCCTGCCCCCCCCCCCCATTTCAAAGGCGTGGCGGAGACCCGGAGTTACGGTGACGGACGTTAGATATGAGCCTGTCTATCATCTGGGACCACTTTGGTAACGATCCGGCAATACATTCGGGACGTTATGCGGTACCCTGTCCTTTGACCTTGAATATGACTTTGAAGGTGACCTTGAACAGCAAAATGAGGGCGATATTCGTGATCAGCGTGTTAGAATTGACTGTGGGCCGAAGTTTGGGGCAAATCTGAATATGTGCCGAATCCATCGCTGAATTAGTCGCAGCTTCACAGACGTTAATATTTACCTGAATGATTCCGGCATAGGACACACCATGTTTAATTATTCTTTATTCTGGGGCGGAACGTCCTTGGGCGTCTTTGGCGACGGTTTTCCAGTTGGAGAACCTCTATGTCCTCGACAAA
>JAXIVJ010005644.1:0-17500 GCA_036785665.1 Chirona hameri
GAAAGCAGTCAGAGCCTTTGGGAGTTTGAGAGAGCAGTCAGAGCCTTTGGGAGTTTGAGAGAGCAGTCAGAGCCTTTGGGAGTTTGAGAGAGCAGTCAGAGCCTTTGGGAGTTTGAGAGAGCAGTCAGAGCCTTTGGGAGTTTGAGAGAGCAGTCAGAGCCTTTGGGAGTTGAGAGAGCAGTCAGAGCCTTTGGGAGTTTGAGAGAGCAGTCAGAGCCTTTGGGAGTTTGAGAGAGCAGTCAGAGCCTTTGGGAGTTTGAGAGAGCAGTCAGAGCCTTTGGAGTTTGAGAGAGCAGTCAGAGCCTTTGGGAGTTTGAGAGAGCAGTCAGAGCTTTGGGAGTTTGAGAGAGCAGTCAGAGCCTTTGGGAGTTTGAGAGAGCAGTCAGAGCCTTTGGAGTTTGAGAGAGCAGTCAGAGCCTTTGGGAGTTTGAGAGAGCAGTCAGAGCTTTGGGAGTTTGGAGAGCAGTCAGAGCCTTTGGGAGTTTGGAGAGAGCACACTTTGGGAGTTGGAGAGCAGTCAGAGCCTTTGGGAGTTTGGAGAGCAGTCAGAGTGGGCGGTACCCGTCCAGACGTGCGCACAGCACGTAACACGCCAACAGGGAGCACACATGGGGCATTAACGGGACGGGACCAGTGTTTTACCGTACCGGGACGGGACCAGTGTTTAATTTTTCGTTTCATGACCTGGTCCCGGAGAGTAAAAATCCATAGGTGGAGTAAAACAAAGTGTTAGAAAAATCAAGATTTTCATTTTTTTGTTTAATTAAAATTATTGTACTTTGAAAGTTGAAATTTCTAATTTGGTAATAGATATTAAATCCTTGAGGGAAATATAATATTATTTCAACTACAATATCGGTAAGATCAGGTGAAAATAGAGCAAACTTGTAGGCAAAAATGAAGAGAGCAAAATTATTTCAATCAAAATAATCCAGAAAATGGCAAAAATTCCAAGGCTGACGGGACCCAAACTCTCTTGTTGGGTACAGCCAACAAGACGATGACTCTCTAAATACGCACTGAACGCACCGATTTCATCGACGAACATGCAACAATGATTCACTGATGCACAAATGACTGATCACGTGAACGTTAACACCTGCTAAATGAACAATGAATGTTAAATAAGTAACAACTGGATTAAGACAACAAAACATACAGAGAATGGGAAGAGAATTGCTTGGCATAGCGCTCTTTCACCGCGGTAGTGTAACGAAGATGCAGCCATCACGCTTTATCAGTGGGAGAAAACAAAAACACAACAGACACTCGCACCGCCAGACCTTGGCCAAAACCGCCTGCATTGCTACCATGTGACCATCTTTGGCCAAAAACCGCCGGCATTGCTACCATGTGACCATCTTGGCCAAAACCTCCAACAATATCAGAGCACACGACCCGTGTGCCGTGCGTCGGCGTCGGCCTGGGTCATCCTCACCCGGTCTCACTGATGATGATTTGGGCTTATGGGCGCCACAAATGCCAAGGTCAAATGGTGATCTTGGCTAATACCTGACATTGCAAGAGCGCACGGTATGTTTATCACACGGCCATTTGGTCTTACCTTTGGCGGTTTGAAGGGGTAGTGGTCTTACCTTGGGCGGTTTGAAGGGGTAGTTTGTCAGTTTGGTCTACCTTGGACGGTTTGAAGGGGTAGTGGTCTTACCTTGGGCGGTTTGAAGGGGTAGTGGTCTTACCTTGGACGGTTTGAAGGGGTAGTGGTCTTACCTTTGGCGGTTTTGAAGGGGTAGTGGTCTTACCTTGGGCGGTTTGAAGGGGCAGTGGTCTTACCTTTGGCGGTTTGAAGGGGTAGTGGTCTTACCTTGGGCGGTTTGAAGGGGTAGTTTGTCAGTTTGGTCTACCTTGGACGGTTTGAAGGGGTAGTGGTCTTACCTTGGGCGGTTTGAAGGGGTAGTGGTCTTACCTTGGACGGTTTGAAGGGGTAGTGGTCTTACCTTGGCGGTTTGAAGGGGTAGTGGTCTTACCTTGGGCGGTTTGAAGGGGCAGTGGTCTTACCTTTGGCGGTTTGAAGGGGCAGTGGTCTTACCTTGGGCGGTTTGAAGGGGCAGTGGTCTTACCTTGGGCGGTTTGAAGGGGCAGTGGTCTTACCTTGGGCGGTTTGAAGGGGCAGTGGTCTTACCTTGGGCGGTTTGAAGGGGCAGTGGTCTTACCTTGGGCGGTTGAAGGGGCAGTGGTCTTACCTTGGGCGGTTTGAAGGGGGCAGTGGTCTTACCTTGGGCGGTTTGAAGGGGCAGTGGTCTTACCTTGGGCGGTTTGAAGGAGGCAGTGGTCTTACCTTGGGCGGTTTGAAGGGGCAGTGGTCTTACCTTGGGCGGTTTGAAGGGCAGTGGTCTTACCTTGGCGGTTTTGAAGGGGCAGTGGTCTTACCTTGGGCGGTTTGAAGGGGCAGTGGTCTTACCTTGGGCGGTTTGAAGGGGCAGTGGTCTTACCTTGGGCGGTTTGAAGGGGCAGTGGTCTTACCTTGGCGGTTTGAAGGGGTAGTGGTCTTACCTTGGGCGGTTTGAAGGGGTAGTCTGTTGGGAAGTGAATTGTAAGGAAGAACACGCCGCCCTGGTACGGACTGTCGGGAGGCCCCATGAGTGTCGCCTGCCAGTGAAACACTGAAGGGGCAGTGGTCTTACCTTTGGCGGTTTGAAGGGGTAGTGGTCTTACCTTGGGCGGTTTGAAGGGGGTAGTCTGTTGGGAAGTGAATTGTAAGGAAGAACACGCCGCCCTGGTACGGACTGTCGGGAGGTCCCATGATTGTCGCCTGCCAGTGAAACACTGAAAACAATGGCGGACACCCAGTCAAGAACCAACACTAAAACAGGTGACAAGAGGCTGCACAAACAAAGCTCATCAATGCCATCGCTGACTGGAGAGCATGAGGGTGGTCAGAGAAGAAAGAACAGAAGGTTCCTCCGACGGAGAGAGATGACTCGGGCACACCTGACAGCCACTGACTGGAGAGCACGAGGGGTGGTCAGATGGCAGCAGGGATCCTCCGATGGAGAGAGATGACTCGGGCACACCTGACAGCCACTGACTGGAGAGCACGAGGGGTGGTTAGAGAAGAACAGAGGGATCCTCTGATGGAGAGAGATGACTCGGGAACACCTGACAGCCACTGACTGGAGAGCAGGCAGTCAAAGTAAGGAAAGCAAAGGGATCCACCGACGGAGGGAGAGGCGCCACGGCCACACCTGGCAGGGGCGAAAGGGGCCATAGCAGAAAGGGGCTGAATATAAGGGTATCAGGTGTGCGTAGGTGTGACCTTCAGGTATAATTATTTCATTGTCTGGGTTTATACTATTTGAATCCCTTTCTGATCAAGGATGAGCATACGGTGCACAGGTGTGGCGTCTGAAAAGTAAATAGTTGGGAGATTTCTGAAAATTAGTATTATTTAAATGCATTGTTCCAAAGTAAGATCAAATAATATTCGCCTATTCATTTGTATCGTCGATCATAGCAATACATGTGAATTCTTATCAACCCTTCCAACATGTATCGCTTTGAAATATAACTGCTTTTTCTTCAGTCTATTTGCTTACTGTGATTTCCCAGATAATCTAATCTACCCCAATTGAATACATATTTCCTCCCGTCGTAAAGTCATATCCGCCAGACAGACAGACTGTGTTGGCGTCGTTCCACTGGGTGATGAGCTGCGGTGTGCGGGTGGTGTGCTGACGCTCGCCAATCACCGCCACAGCTGCCTGTGGTGCAGTGGCTGTTGGCTGCAGTCAGGTGGGGACAGGTGCGGGCCGTCTGATACAGCGCACGTGCACAATGCACTGTGCACACACGGCGGCAGCGATGCCACCGGTATGCCATCCTTTGTGTTATCGTTAGGGCCTTTACTGTGATTGTAATATTTTTGGAAATCTTACTTTATGTACATATTTCGTGTTTTGTTGTCCTATTACTATTAGGGCGATTTAAAATAGCAATTAAAATGATCACCATTCACTATACATGAAGTTTCCAAGATGGGCAAGATGTGTATTAAATCAATGATCCACTTGAAATAATCGTGCGGCTTTTCACACTGACGAGGTCACAACGTAAGACATGGCAATGCGAAAATGGGTGCAATACGTACAGGAACCTATCGGTACAATGGAAGAAAAAAACACAAATAAAGCTAAACAAAGACTTCTAAAAATAAGAACACATTCGCATCGGCCTGAATCATCCTGTAAGCTCAGAACGACCTTCAGAACGACCTTCTTCAGTGTGCGACGCGTACAAGTGCTCCCATCTGCGAGTACGTTCATGTCATTCACTCACTTAACGCAGCGGTAACATAACCGCCGCCTGCCCGCCTGTATTCGTATGCGCGGTAGCGAGAGCAGGTGTGCCGCGCGGGTGTCACGCCCTTGAATGTCATGCTTCCGCTGTCCTATGGTGCTGGCGATGTACGGTGGTGAACCGGTACGAATAGCGTGCAGGACAGCGCAAACAGAATGGGATTGCATGAGCTGCTGTGCGTTCAGCCACCGTAAACCACAGATCACATCAGAAATGTGATCCATTTTACGGCGGCCACTGACGACTGTCACCGCAATTTTTTTTTTGTACGCCGTGGGTTTGAGTTCGATTGCAGGATCCGTAAATTGATATGCAATATCTAACTACTGAGATAGCTAGGTTGGCCTGTGGATGTGGGATAATGCTTTTTTTCTCCAAATTCAAAGTGTGAAGAAAAATAACATGGAAAGAGGTGGTTGACTGAAACATTGAAACTCGGGGCAGCGATTCAGTGAAGCAATGAAACAGGACTGTCCGGAACAATGAAACAGGACTGTCCGGAACAATGAAACAGGACTGTCCGGAACAATGGAACAGGACTATCCGGAACAATGAAGCAGGACTGTCCGGAACAATGAAACAGGACTGTCCGGAGCAATGAAACAGGACTGTCCGGAACAATGAAGCAGGACTGTCTGGAACAATGAAACAGGACTGCCCGGAACAATGAAACAGGACTGTCCGGAACAATGAAACAGGACTGCCCGGAACAATGAAACAGGACTGTCCGGAACACTGAAACAGGACTGCCCGAAACAATGAAACAGGACTGTCCAGAACAATGAAACAGGACTGTCCGGAACAATGAAACAGGACTGCCCGGAAAAATGAAACAGGACTGTCCGGAACAATGAAACAGGACTGTCCGGAACAATGAAACAGGACTGCCCGGAACAATTGAAACAGGACTGTCCGGAACAATGAAACAGGACTGTCCGGAACAATGAAACAGGACTGTCCGGAACAATGAAACAGGACTGCCACGAACAATGAAACAGGACTGTCCGGAACAATGAAACAGGACTGCCCGGAACAATGAAACAGGACTGTCCGGAACAATGAAACAGGACTGTCCGGAACAATGAAGCAGGACTGTCGGGAACAATGAAACAGGACTGTCCGGAACAATGAAACAGGACTGTCCGGAACAATGAAACAGGACTGTCCGGAACAATGAAACAGGACTGTCCGGAACAATGAAACAGGACTGCCCGGAACAATGAAACAGGACTGCCCGGAACAATGAAACAGGACTGTCCGGAGCAATGAAACAGGACTGCCCGGAACAATGAAGCAGGACTGCCCGGAACAATGAAGCAGGACTGTCCGGAACAATGAAACAGACTGTCCGGAACAATGAAACAGGACTGTCCGGAACAATGAAACAGGACTGCCCGGAACAATAAAACAGGACTGTCCGGAACAATGAAACAGGACTGTCCGGAACAATGAAACAGGACTGTCCGGAACAATGAAACAGGACTGTCCGGAACAATGAAACAGGACTGTCCCGGAACAATGAAACAGGACTGTCCGGAACAATGACACAGGACTGCCCGGAACAATGAAACAGGACTGCCCGGAACAATGAAACAGGACTGTCCGGAACAATGAAACAGGACTGCCCGGAACAATGAAACAGGACTGCCCGAAACAATGAAACAGGACTGTCCGGAACAATGACACAGGACTGTCCAGAACAATGAAACAGGACTGTCCGGAACAATGAAACAGGACTGTCCGGAACAATGAAACAGGACTGCCCGGAACAATGAAACAGGACTGTCCGGAACAATGAAACAGGACTGTCCAGAACAATGAAACAGGACTGTCTGGAACAATGAAACAGGACTGTCCGGAACAATGAAACAGGACTGTCCGGAACAATGAAACAGGACTGTCCGGAACAATGAAACAGGACTGCCCAGAACAATGAAACAGACTGTCCGGAACAATGAAACAGGACTGTCCGGAACAATGAAACAGGACTGCCCGGAACAATGAAACAGGACTGTCCGGAACAATGAAACAGGACTGTCCGGAACAATGAAACAGGACTGTCCGGAACAATGAAACAGGACTGCTCGGAACAATGAAACAGGACTGTCCGGAACAATGAAACAGGACTGTCCGGAACAATGAAACAGGACTGCCCGGAACAATGAAACAGGACTGTCCGGAACAATGAAACAGACTGTCCGGAACAATGAAACAGGACTGTCCGGAACAATGACACAGGACTGTCCGGAACAATGAAACAGGACTGTCCGGAACAATGACACAGGACTGCCGGACAATGAAACAGGACTGTCCGGAACAATGAAACAGGACTGTCCGGAACAATGAAACAGGACTGTCCGAACAATGACACAGGACTGTCCGGACATGACACAGGACTGTCCGGAACAATGAAACAGGACTGTCCGGAACAATGAAACAGACTGTCCGAACATGAAACAGGACTGTCCGGAACAATGAAACAGGACTGTCCGGAACAATGACACAGGACTGTCCGGAACAATGAAACAGGACTGTCCGGAACAATGACACAGGACTGTCCGGAACAATGAAACAGGACTGCCCGGAACAATGACACAGGACTGCCAGGAACAATGACACAGGACTGCCCGGAACAATGAAACAGGACTGTCCGGACAATGAAACAGGACTGTCCAGAACAATGAAACAGGACTGTCCGGAACAATGACACAGGACTGCCCGGAACAATGACACAGGACTGTCCGGAACAATGACACATGAGGCAGAGACAATGTGAAACACTGAAACATTGAGCAGTATCTGTGGCACACTCTAACACAAGGGGGCAACACTGTCAAACAACTGGTCCGAGAAAGTGAAAACTGTCAAATGCTTCACACATAAATAAACATGCATGAAATACTGTAATATGCTGACAGTGTAGAATGTAGATTAAAACTGGTCTCTAAGGAGCTGTTCCAGCACCCTCAACCGGATTAGGTTGGCGCTTCATTTTCTCCGCCGATCGTTCCCGCGCCTCAACTAAAATTGGTTGAGCCTCCACCAACCTCAACTGGTTGAGCAAAACCTCCACCACTCAGCGAGCGGTTGAGGCTGGTGGAGGAAAGTTAGCGTCACGTGACGACAGTTGTGGCGCACTGTCGCGCTGATTAGTGGCGCACTGTCGCGCTGATTAGTGGCGCACTGTCGCGCTGATTAGTGGCGCACTGTCGCGCTGATTAGTGGCGCACTGTCGCGCTGATTAGTGGCGCACTGTCGCGCTGATTAGTGGCGCACTGTCGCGCTGATTAGTGGCGCGCCTGTCGCGCTGATTAGTGGCGCGCTGTCGCGCTGATTAGTGGCGCACTGTCGCGCTGATTAGTGGCGCACTGTCGCGCTGATTAGTGGCGCACTGTCGCGCTGATTAGTGGCGCACTGTCGCGCTGATTAGTGGCGCACTGTCGCGCTGATTAGTGGCGCGCTGTCGCGTCTGATTAGTGGCGCACTGTCGCGCTGATTAGTGGCGCACTGTCGCGCTGATTAGTGGCGCACTGTCGCGCTGATTAGTGGCGCACTGTCGCGCTGATTAGTGGCGCACTGTCGCGCTGATTAGTGGCGCACTGTCGCGCTGATTAGTGGCGCACTGTCGCGCTGATTAGTGGCGCGCTGTCGCGCTGATTAGTGGCGCACGGTCGCACTGATTAGTGGCGCACTGTCGCGCTGATTAGTGGCGCGCTGTCGCGCTGATTAGTGGCGCACTGTCGCACTGATTAGTGGCGCACTGTCGCGCTGATTAGTGGCGCACTGTCGCACTGATTAGATGGCGCACTGTCGCGCTGATTAGTGGCGCACTGTCGCGCTGATTAGTGCGCACTGTCGCGCTGATTAGTGGCGCACTGTCGCGCTGATTAGTGGCGCACTGTCGCGCTGATTAGTGGCGCGCTGTCGCGCTGATTAGTGGCGCACTGTCGCACTGATTAGTGGCGCACTGTCGCGCTGATTAGTGGCGCGCTGTCGCGCTGATTAGTGGCGCACTGTCGCACTGATTAGTGGCGCACTGTCGCGCTGATTAGTGGCGCACTGTCGCACTGATTAGATGGCGCACTGTCGCGCTGATTAGTGGCGCACTGTCGCGCTGATTAGTGGCGCACTGTCGCACTGATTAGATGGCGCATTGTCGCACTGATTAGATGGCGCATTGTCGCGCTGATTAGTGGCGCACTGTCGCGCTGATTAGTGGCGCACTGTCGCACTGATTAGTGGCGCACTGTCGCGCTGATTAGTGGCGCACTGTCGCGCTGATTAGTGGCGCGCTGTCGCGCTGATTAGTGGCGCACTGTCCATGCTGTTTACATTGGAAATATCCACCGTCCGTTCCCGTGCTCCGGCTCCACCGCGCCTGAACCGGCGGGATGAAAACCTCTTCCGGTTGAGGGCGCTGGAACAGCCCCTAAGTATCTGCCACAATGACCTAGACATTTTTGCTCAAGTTCAGAAACAACTAAACCTAAAAAAGAAAGAACCAAACAAATCACCCGACATATAAATTCAAACATTGTGGCTAATGATCCTCTATGCTATATTATATGGACTGAGAGGCCAGCTCCTTATATGGACTGAGAGGCCAGCTCCTTATATGGACTGAGAGGCCAGCTCCTTATATGGACTGAGAGGCCAGCTCCTTATATGGACTGAGAGGCCAGCTCTTTATATGGATTGAGAGGCCAGCTCCTTATATGGACTGAGAGGCCAGCTCCTTATATGGACTGAGAGGCCAGCTCCTTATATGGACTGAGAGGCCAGCTCCTTATATGGACTGAGAGGCCAGCTCCTTATATGGACCGAGAGGCCAGCTCCTTATATGGACTGAGAGGCCAGCTCTTTATATGGACTGAGAGGCCAGCTCCTTATATGGACTGAGAGGCCAGCTCCTTATGTGGATTGAGAGGCCAGCTCCTTATATGACTGAGAGGCCAGCTCCTTATATGGACTGAGAGGCCAGCTCCTTATATGGACTGAGAGGCCAGCTTCTTATATGGACTGAGAGGCCAGCTCCTTATATGGATTGAGAGGCCAGCTCCTTATATGGACCGAGAGGCCAGCTCTTTATATGGACTGAGAGGCCAGCTCTTTATATGGACTGAGAGGCCAGCTCCTTATATGGACTGAGAGGCCAGCTCTCCACAGTGATCACCAGAGGAGAATGGCAGAACTCCGGTAAAACTCAGGAGCACAGGAGGAGTCGACTCACAGTCATCTCCGACTGGTCCTGCTGAACACTGCGCTGGCGGGTCCCGGCCCAGGTCCTGGAGCTCCTGTAACACACAGCGCAGAAACATGGTCAGTTTGGAGGTCCTGCTGAACACTGTGCTGGTGGGTCCCGGCCCAGGTCCTGGAGCTCCTGTAACACACAGCGCAGAAACATGGTCAGTTTGGAGGTCCTGCTGAACACTGTGCTGGCGGGTCCCGGCCCAGGTCCTGGAGCTCCTGTAACACACAGCGCAGAAACATGGTCAGTTTGAAGGTCCTGCTGAACACTGCGCTGGCGGGTCCCGGCCTAGGTCCTGGAGCTCATGTAACACACAGCGCAGAAACATGGTCAGTTTGGAGGTCCTGCTGAACACTGTGCTGGCGGGTCCCGGCCCAGGTCCTGGAGCTCCTGTAACACACAGCGCAGAAACATGGTCAGTTTGAAGGTCCTGCTGAACACTGCGCTGGCGGGTCCCGGCCTAGGTCCTGGAGCTCATGTAACACACAGCACAGAAACATGGTCAGTTTGAAGGTCCTGCTGAACACTGTGCTGGCGGGTCCCGGCCCAGGTCCTGGAGCTCCTGTAACACACAGCGCAGAGAAACATGGTCAGTTTGAAGGTCCTGCTGAACACTGCGCTGGCGGGTCCCGGCCTAGGTCCTGGAGCTCATGTAACACACAGCGCAGAAACATGGTCAGTTTGGAGGTCCTGCTGAACACTGTGCTGGCGGGTCCCGGCCCAGGTCCTGGAGCTCCTGTAACACACAGCGCAGAAACATGGTCAGTTTGAAGTTCCTGCTGAACACTGCGCTGGCGGGTCCCGGCCTAGGTCCTGGAGCTCATGTAACACACAGCGCAGAAACATGGTCAGTTTGGAGGTCCTGCTGAACACTGTGCTGGCGGGTCCCGGCCCAGGTCCTGGAGCTCCTGTAACACACAGCGCAGAAACATGGTCAGTTTGAAGGTCCTGCTGAACACTGCGCTGGCGGGTCCCGGCCTAGGTCCTGGAGCTCATGTAACACACAGCGCAGAAACATGGTCAGTTTTGGAGGTCTGCTGAGCACTGTGCTGGCGGGTCCCGGCCCAGGTCCTGGAGCTCCTGTAACACACAGCGCAGAAACATGGTCAGTTTGAAGGTCCTGCTGAACACTGCGCTGGCGGGTCCCGGCCTAGGTCCTGGAGCTCATGTAACACACAGCGCAGAAACATGGTCAGTTTGAAGGTCCTGCTGAACACTGCGCTGGCGGTCCCGGCCTAGGTCCTGGAGCTCATGTAACACACAGCGCAAGAAACATGGTCAGTTTAGAGGTCCTGCTGAACACTGTGCTGGCGGGTCCCGGCCCAGGTCCTGGAGCTCCTGTAACACACAGCGCTAGAAACATGGTCAGTTTGAAGGTCCTGCTGAACACTGCGCTGGCGGGTCCCGGCCTAGGTCCTGGAGCTCCTGTAACACACAGCGCAGAAACATGGTCAGTTTGGAGGTCCTGCTGAACACTGTGTGCTGGCGGGTCCCGGCTAGGTCCTGGAGCTCCTGTAACACACAGCGCAGAAACATGGTCAGTTTGAAGGTCCTGCTGAACACTGCGCTGGCGGGTCCCGGCCTAGGTCCTGGAGCTCATGTAACACACAGCGCAGAAACATGGTCAGTTTGAAGGTCCTGCTGAACACTGCGCTGGCGGGTCCCGGCCTAGGTCCTGGAGCTCCTGTAACACACAGCGCAGAAACATGGTCAGTTTGGAGGTCCTGCTGAACACTGTGCTGGCGGGTCCCGGCCCAGGTCCTGGAGCTCCTGTAACACACAGCGCAGAAACATGGTACAGTTTGAAGGTCCTGCTGAACACTGCGCTGGCGGGTCCCGGCCTAGGTCCTGGAGCTCATGTAACACACAGCGCAGAAACATGGTCAGTTCTGAAGCTTCTGTAACATAAGGCAAAAACATAAAGTTACGCGACAGGCACACAGTTACAGCACAGCACACATGTGCAGCCAAAACATGTAGTGATTTTCCCTGGCAATGAAAACAATAATAACACATATTTTACCTTGTGTAGCATAAGTGCCAGCACTGCAAGTGAAGTGCACTTGACATGCAGAATTTAGTGGCAAAGTTTTACCTGTACTTAACTTTGAGCACAGTTCTCCGGCCCCAGCATTACCCGGCCTACGCACTGCAGCTGCAACCAAACCAAGTCGTCTGGGGCAGGAGTAAATATAAAGCCCTGCAGCAACGCACTCTAACTTTGATGGGGGTAGGTATGTTACCAGGCAGCACTCTAACTTTGATGGGGTAGGTATGTACCAGGCAGCACTCTAACTTTGATGGGGTGGGTATGTTACCCGGCAGCAGTCTCACACACAGCAACTGACCCACATGAACAGATGTTAGGGGGAAAACGTCCTTTTTCTGAACCTGACAATGGACAACTCTAATTAAGATATTTCAGTAGATGCATTCCCTATAAAGGAGAAATGAGTCAATTGCGGCATTAACTTATTTCTAACCCAATTATGAGTTGATTCAGTGCAAAATCCATGATGCTGCAAAAGCTTGGTAGAAATCATGGGAATGGAAAAGAGAACTTGCCTGTTTCAGTCTCAGAGTTTTGCGTTTGGGATCTAAGAGAACACTTGATATAAGTGTGGCAGAAATAACAAGTAGCAATTGTATCAAACAAAATTGGAGACAAAATTTACCAAATTCGTTAAATTATGACAATCAAAAGTAAAGGTGAAAGTTCTTTGTTTACAACAATTAAGTCATTGTTATGGGTGGTTAACCGTATATTATAACTAGGCTATGATCAAAATAACATCATTTGAAGGCTGGAGCAAATGAAAGCTTGCTTCATTGATGTTATTACGAGCGAGCGCGAAGCGCTCGCTCGTCCTTCCGTGGTATATGGGAAAAATCTGAATATGAGCGGCCCGGCCCGACCCGGCCCGTGACGACGCTTTTGAGAAGCTAATATCTCTAAAACCGCACGTCCGATTGACAAGCGGGTGTCTTTGCTGAGTAGCCCCATCCAACCAAACCTGTTTGAGACCGGTGCCGACTCATGTGGGTTACTACCACTGCACGTGGCGCGTGCCGCGTGAGGGGTGTTGAAAAGTGTTTTCTCGCAAAAACTCCGCAACAGCTGGGCCGATTGTGTTCAGATTTGGTGCGTGGTTAGGGACCTCTCAGCCGCCACTTTTCCAAAAGTCAGGGGTGGGTGCCTCTGCACGTGCGCACGTGCACACCTCTATTCTATATCTCAGGAACGGCTTAGCCGATTGTGTTCAAATTTGGTCTGTGGTTAGGGACCCCTCCGCCGCCGCCTTCCCACAAGTCATGTGTGGGGTGCCTCTGCACGTGCGCACGTGCACACCCGTATTATATATATATATATATATATATATATATATATATATATATATATATATATATATATATATATATATATATATATATATATATACATACATACATACATACATACATACATACATACATACATACATACATACATACATACATACATACATACATACATACATACATACATACATACATACATACATACATACATACATACATACATACATACATACATACATACATACATACATACATACATACATACATACATACATACATACATACATACATACATACATACATACATACATACATACATACATACATACATACATACATACATACATACATACATACATACATACATACATACATACATACATACATACATACATACATACATACATACATACACATACATACATACATACATACATACATACATACATACATACATACATACATACATACATACATACATACATACATACATACATACATACATACATACATACATACATACATACATACATACATACATACATACATACATACATACATACATACATACATACATACATACATACATACATACATACATACATACATACATACATACATACATACATACATACATACATACATACATACATACATACATACATACATACATACATACATACATACATACATACATACATACATACATACATACATACATACATACATACATACATACATACATACATACATACATACATACTACATACATACATACATACATACATACATACATACATACATACATACATACATACATACATACATACATACATACATACATACATACATACATACATACATACATACATACATACATACATACATACATACATACATACATACATACATACATACATACATACATACATACATACATACATACATACATACATACATACATACATACATACATACATACATACATACATACATACATACATACATACATACATACATACATACATACATACATACATACATACATACATACATACATACATACATACATACATACATACATACATACATACATACATACATACATACATACATACATACATACATACATACATACATACATACATACATACATACATACATACATACATACATACATACATACATACATACATACATACATACATACATACATACATACATACATACATACATACATACATACATACATACATACATACATACATACATACATACATACATACATACATACATACATACATACATACATACATACATACATACATACATACATACATACATACATACATACATACATACATACATACATACATACATACATACATACATACATACATACATACATACATACATACATACATACATACATACATACATACATACATACATACATACATACATACATACATACATACATACATACATACATACATACATACATACATACATACATACATACATACATACATACATACATACATACATACATACATACATACATACATACATACATACATACATACATATATATATATATATATATATATATATATATATATATATATATATATATATATATATATATATATATATATATATATATATATATATATATATATATATATATATATATATATATATATATATATATATATATATATATATATATATATATATATATATATATATATATATATATATATATATATATATATATATATATATATATATATATATATATATATATATATATATATATATATATATATATATATATATATATATATATATATATATATATATATATATATATATATATATATATATATATATATATATATATATATATATATATATATATATATATATATATATATATATATATATATATATATATATATATATATATATATATATATATATATATATATATATATATATATATATATATATATATATATATATATATATATATATATATATATATATATATATATATATATATATATATATATATATATATATATATATATATATATATATATATATATATATATATATATATATATATATATATATATATATATATATATATATATATATATATATATATATATATATATATATATATATATATATATATATATATATATATATATATATATATATATATATATATATATATATATATATATATATATATATATATATATATATATATATATATATATATATATATATATATATATATATATATATATATATATATATATATATATATATATATATATATATATATATATATATATATATATATATATATATATATATATATATATATATATATATATATATATATATATATATATATATATATATATATATATATATATATATATATATATATATATATATATATATATATATATATATATATATATATATATATATATATATATATATATATATATATATATATATATATATATATATATATATATATATATATATATATATATATATATATATATATATAATATATATATATATATATATATATATATATATATATATATATATATATATATATATATATATATATATATATATATATATATATATATATATATATATATATATATATATATATATATATATATATATATATATATATATATATATATATATATATATATATATATATATATATATATATATATATATATATATATATATATATATATATATATATATATATATATATATATATATATATATATATATATATATAATATATATATATATATATATATATATATATATATATATATATATATATATATATATATATATATATATATATATCAGGAACGGCTGAGCCTATTGTGTTCAAATTTGGTGTGTTTAGGGACCTCCAGCCGCCAATTTCACACAAGTCAGGGGTTGGGTGCCTCTGCACGTGCGCACCTTTTTTGTATCTCATAAACTACTTGCCCTATTGAGTTGAAATTCTCCATACATTTCCTTCGCGCTCGCTCGTTCATCGCCGACTACGGCGCCTTACTGGTAATTACCCTCAGCACTTTAAAGCAATGCATATAAGATGGATAACTGCTATGGTAATAGGGTCTATGACAATGACAACACAGCAGAAACATCCAAATAGAATCTGCATGCTATTGGTATTACTATTGATATATGCTATTGGTATCTTCATGCTATTACATGCACTAAAGTATCAATACTACCAACAACATGAAAATCATGCTAGTCTGAAATCAGTTGGACAAACTGAGGGGAGCAGATACAAAATAGATTGGTCAATAAATATATAATTTATGTCCATATTAAGGCATGCTTGCAGACCTAACTTAAAATGTAAACATCAAAGTTACCAAGTGATTAACTCAGGTTTGAACCACAAAAGCACCAAGGAAAACCATTAAAGGGAGTGTGCCTACTCACATCGCTTAGTTGGGGTTACTGACACTGGTCTATAGAACACAATTTTCTGAATTGAACCAATACTTCATTTCTCCAGATTCACCCTAGTTGCTGAGATATTCAAAGACTCCAGGAATTTGCTTGGGAGCAAAAAGTTATCGGGTAGACTCCAGAGGGCTTCCGCTACTAGAAGCACTGCAACTATCGATTAAACTGCTAGCATATTGTTAGCGCCGGCCAATAGCAATTACACAAAGCAGCTCGTGGACGCTGATAGCAGCAGCCGAACAGAAACTGGACGGCCATCATGTTTTCCGATGATGGCCATTTCGATGATGGCCGATGGCCATTTTTTTAAGAAGATATGAATTTAGAGCTACGAAACATGCACATAATAAAGTTCACAGTGGCAAGAACGTGCTGTGCAAAACTCGTCTTTCTATCTTGCATGATGTGCCCGTAATTGTATTGTCTTATGTGCGCCGTTTTACATAACATCACCATAGTGGCGATCGCTTTATAGATATCGAAACAAAAATAAACAAAAAACAATATAAGTGAAAATTCAACTAAAGGGGCTCCAGATGTGAATTTCATCATATACCACAGATGAAAAGGCCATAAGCTACTTCAAACCAACAGCTACATACCGTATGAAAAAATATTTTTGACATTCCAAAACAGTAGGCACACTCCCTTTAAGCTGTTCTCAGAAAATGAAAAGCCAACTATGTAAAATTTATTTAGGCTTTCATCCATTCACACCCCAATCTAAATATTGATTTGTCAGTGTCTTTGATTTGTGTCTTTGAAAACGCAGTGGGATACTGTCAGGGATCTGGCAGGGATACTGTCAGGGATCTGGCAGGGATACATTTTTAGAGCATGCAAACAGCTGGCTGATCAAAATTTCGATCACCAACCAGGTGGCTCATCAAAATTTAGATTGCACAAGCAGCTGGCTAATCTAAATGTATTATATTTGCTTTCAACCAAGCCAAAGTAAGATTGTGCAGGCTCCAAGGACAAACAGAATTGATAGTTATTAAAGGAAATAGTTCACCTTCAACATTAGTTTTAAACTGAGATAGC
>JAXIVJ010005644.1:22500-70000 GCA_036785665.1 Chirona hameri
TTCTGTGGAGACTAAGTGTTTTTAGTGAAATGTCAATAATTGTGTCAATTTTGTATCCTTAAGCAAAGTGCCTATGACAAGCTTCACCAACTTTTTGTCAACAAAAATGATGTCAATAAATGGATTTTTGGGACCTAGTGCCCGCAACTGATAGTATCTGAATCTGTAGGTGATTAAGTCAATGCTCAGCACTTGTATCATAGTAAAAATAACAAAGAAAGTCATCAATTTTAAAAACACCGGCCACACCTCCCTATATCAATTTGATATCAACATGATATTCAATTTGCAAACGAGGCAGTCGCAATGCGTCGACCGAGACTGCAAGTCACAGTGGCTTCACGGGCCGAGGTTATAAGATTATGTAGGCTATAATTCTCACCTTGTTAATCCGTTTAAGAGACATTTTATTTGTTTGTGATGGGAATTCCTTGTTCCCAAGGATGTGTTACACCGAACTTAAAACACACTCTCACTCAACACCACCCGCCACTTTGCCCGCCACTCTGTAAGCCGAGCACGATTCACAAAGATGGCTGAAGAGTTTCCGACCAATGTTCATAAACAGCAACACGGCTGGATGCAACTTATTAACGTTGTTCACTTTATTGTAGTATACAAATATAGAATATCAAATTTAATAATTAAAACAACCAGTAACGTGCAAAAAAGAAGGAAATATATATCATGCTAAATTGGTGGTAGACGAATATTTATCAGGAACATTTCAAAATTGCTTTTGTTGTTAAATTACTGCATTTTATCAAGTAGTCACATAATAAAACAACATGAGAGCACAAACTTCTCACGTCCGAGATGAAGCCTACGTTTCCTTTCATTTAATGCTATTAATTGAAAAGCACGTGAACCCCTTCGCAAGTTCAATAGAAATGTCCGTTTTGCTCATTGTTGTGACTCGTGGTTATCACTTATCAGTGACTTGTTCTGTAGTAAATTAAATAAATACTCACACTAAGACTACATTTTTTTTCAGACCCGATTTAGACCATAGCTACAAGTATTGATGCGCCGGAAGCAGGGGGACGGGAGATGCGTCCCCCGGCAGGGGCGTATTTAGGAGGGGGTCACTGCACCATGGTCCCCCCCCCCCTTGGGCGCCGAAGGCGCCCTCACACACCGAAGACGCCATCATGCATCGAAGGCGCCGAAGGGGCGCCTTCGGCTCATGAAATGCGTCTCACATTCAGCAAAGGGCACCGAAGGCGCCCTTCGCTGAATGTGAGGCGGGCTCCGGCTGAATATGAGGCGCGTTCCTCTGAATGTAAGGCGCGCTCCGATACACCTCTGAAGTCTGAAGGCGGCCTCCCACATACCTCCAAAGGCGCCCACCGATACACCTCTGAAGGCGCCCTCCCACATATAGTCCAAAAGCAGGCGCGTAACCACCACTGGGGTCACTACCACTAGGGATCAGTCCCCAGTAACATTTTCGGATTTTAACATTACGCCTATGTGCGTTGCATGGAAATAATCGACTTAAAGGAAATAGTTCACCTTCGGAACATTTTGCAGAACACGATTTTATTATATTTTGTAATACAGTTTCTTTTTTCTTTTAAAAAATGGTCCTACATCGCGCCAATTCAGGACAGAAGGTTGTAAATTATTAATTTGATGGTGTGCGTTATTGGTCTGCGCATGCTCCCTGGCAGTGCTGGCACTTTCAGATGGAACGGTACATCATATATGCGCCGCATTCCTTCGTCAAAAATTCAAATATCTTCGGCTGGAGTCTTTTCAGCCAAGAAAAGTTGCAGATAAGGATTGTTATGTTGTACCCTAACCCCCCGTACTGTATTGCCTGGAGTCGCCCCTGTCTCGCGACCGCCAGCTCCGTCCCTGAGCGCGCCTCTGCCGGCGCATACCCAGAGGGCATTGTCTGGCTCGAGGGACGCCGGGCGGGGTCACGGGCGCCTCAGCGTCAGTTGCGTCCCTATGTCCGGCACAGCAATATATCTGGCACGAGTGTTTACTGTTTCCGCGACCTAGACGAAACGAACCGAAACACAACATGGCGCGGTCGTGTAGCGTTGCGAGCAGTGGCCGTGTCTGTGATTGGCCTGTGCCGCGTATCATCAGTGCGATGAGTGACCTGGACAGATTGTCCGCCCTGCTGGTTCAGCAGGCGGAACTCTCCGCTCAGCGGGAAGAGCGCCTCGCTGGCATGCTGGAGCGGCTGATGAGCCGTCAGCCTCCTGCCGTGATGGGTCCGGGCGCTGAGGACCCAGGGTCCGCAGCCGCCGCCCGTTCCACAGTCAGGATGCCAGCCTCCACGACCCCAGCTCCGTACCTGACCTCCTCGGCGTCGCTGCGTGACTTCGCCGTATGGAAGGAGAAGCTGCACGGCTACATGATGCTTACCGGAGCCTCCACGCTTCCCGTCGCAGGCCAGCGCGCCGCGCTTCTCAGCCTCCTGGACGAGGACTGGCACCGTGTGATCAGATACGCTCTGGACGTAGCCGACGACGCATCCCTGGCAAATATCGTGTCTGCCATGGAGAAGCATCTGCGGAAGCAGCGCAACGTACTCGTGGACCGTCGTGACTTTTACTCGTGTGCGCAGGAGGCGGGAGAGTGTTTCGATGACTTTTTGTGTGGCGTGAAGGAGATCGCGTCGTTCTGCGCGTTCTGCGAACAGTGCATGGACAATCGGCTCCGCGACCGGGTGGTGTGCGGCGCGCGTGACGAAGAAGCAGTGAGGCGGATGCTAGATGAGCCCGATATCACCCTTCAGCGTGCTGTCGACATCTGCCGCGCGTCTGAGAACGCGCGTGCCACGTGTGCCGACATCCGCGGCCCCGCGGGCCAGTCCGTGGCGCGACTTTCAGCCTACCGGAGAGCTCGCACCAGATCGCGCGGCCCGCGATCGCGCGACGCATCCGGCCAGTCGCCCGGGCCCGGAGGCCAGTGTCAGCGGTGCGGTCGCGACAAGCACTCTGACGCCGCCACGTGCCGCGCCGCTGGCGCCACGTGCCACACATGTGGCAAGGTCGGACACTATGCGGTGGTGTGTCGTCAGGCCGACCGCCGACGGGGACCAGCTTCTGCCGCTGCACCGCCCCCGGACTCTGACCGTGGATCTGCAGCGCAGAGAGGACGGTCAGCACAGCACGGACGAAGCGTCCAGCGCGTCATCTCGGACGTGTACATCAGTGGCGTCTGCACCCGTCCAACGCCTACGATCAAGGCTCATCTGTGTCATCCGGCCGGAAACAGCACGCTGCAGTGCACGCCAGATTCCGGAGCTGAGGCGACAGTCATGGGCAGTGACGTCGCTCAGTCCATCGGCATCGACACTTCTCGGCTGAAGGAGGACCTACAGACGAACTTCACCGCCGTGGGACGCCGCCCACTCGACTGCCTCGGAGCGTTCTGTGGAACGCTGAAACTGGGCGGTCGCTCTGTCGACGTCACTGTCTACGTCATCAGAGAGCTGACGGGCATGCTGATCAGCTGGTTCGACTCAGTCGCCCTGGGTATACTGCCAGCCGACTTCCCAGCGCAGATCAAGCACATCACGCCTCCGGCAGAGAAAGTCCAGACGGTGGCGACATCTATACCAGCGACTACAGCGCCCCTAGTGGCAGCCGTTGACACAGCCGCGACCGCAGCGCCACTCACGGGTAGCGGCCGCGCCCGGAGCACAGCGGCGCAGCCGGCCCAGCCCGACGGACACGGAGACGTGCCACCAGCCGGAGGCCTGCCTACATGGTCCAGCGACGCGGACCCGTCTGAAGAGACCGTAACAGCTCACGCAACCACGATCGTGGCCCAGTACCCGCGCGTCTTCAGTACTGACGGCCCGCTGCGCGAGATGGACGGCGGGATGATGGTGATTGAGCTGCGCGAGGACGCGACTCCAACAGCCGTCACCGCCGCGCGTCCGATCCCGTACGCCTGGAGGGCGGACATCAAGGCCCAGCTCGATGAACTTCAGGCTCGAGGCGTCATCGCACCGGTCGACTACTACACAGAGTGGTGTCATCCGATGGTCGCCGTCGCTAAGCGGCCGTCTGGAGTTCGACTGTGCGTCGACCTGACTCGCCTGAATCGCTTCGTGAAGCGGCCTACCTACCCAGTGCGACCACCACACGACGCCGTGGCGGACATCCATGCCGGCAGTCGCTGGATGACTACGCTGGACGCCGCCATGGGGTACTTTCAGGTCCCACTCGCCGAGCACTGTCAAGACCTGACATGCTTCATCACGCCCTGGGGACGCATGAAGTTCCTGAGGGCGCCACAGGGATGTGTGTCTGCCGGTGACGAGTACAATCGCCGCGGCGATCAGGCCCTCGGCGACATCCCCAACACCGTCAAAGCCGTGGACGACTTGTTGGCGTACGATGCCACCTACCGGGAGCATCTGGCGCACGTCATCGCCGTTGTACAACGGTGTGACGAGCGCGGCATCACGCTAAACCCGAAGAAGTTCGTCTTCGCCAGGCACGAAGTCAACTACTGTGGCTACCGCATCACGTCTGACGGCTACACTTCCGACGGGGAGAAGCTGAAAGCCATCGCAGACTTCCCGAGACCTGAGAACATCACTGACCTGCGGTCGTTCATGGGACTGACTAACCAGCTCGGCGGTCTGTCGTCTGAGCTCGCCCACGCCGCTCAGCCGCTCAGAGACCTACTGAAGGTGCGTCACATCTGGTGCTGGACAGCGCAGCACGAGGCGGCCTTCCTGCGGGTCAAGGCGGTACTGGCTGCTCCGCCGGTCATGGCGTTCTTCGACCCGAATCTGCCGACGATGCTGCAGACGGACGCCGCCCGAACGCGAGGCCTCGGCTTCGCACTGCTCCAGCGACACGGCGACACCTGGCGGCTGGTGCAGTGTGGCTCGCGATTTCTCACCGACACTGAGTCGCGGTACGCGGTCGTGGAAATCGAGCTCGCAGCCTGCCTGTGGGCATGCCGGAAGTGCCGTAACTACCTCGCCGGACTGCCGTCCTTCACCCTGGTCGTCGATCACCGTCCGCTGGTACCGATCCTGAACCAGAAGCAGCTGAGTGAGATCGAAAACCCCCGGCTGCAGCGGATGCGCGAAAAACTGACTCCGTACTGCTTCACCGCCAGCTTGCAGAAAGGATCCGACCACCAGATACCGGATGCGCTGTCACGCGCTCCAACCAGCGACCCGACCGCCGACGACCTGGCGGCGGAGGACGCTGAGGACCCGCTCCACGCTGCCTTCGTCGCAGCTCTGCATTTGGAGCGGGAAGCAGAGGATGGCGTGCGTCTGGCGCCGCTCGTGGATCCCAGTCTGGAGAAAATCCGAGCCGCCGCCGCCCACGATCCTGAGTACGAAGCTCTGCGAGAGGCCATTCTGCACGGGTTTCCGGAGCACCGGCACGAGGTGCTACCAGCCGTCCGTCCGTACTGGGGCGTGCGCAGCATGCTGGCCCTGGATGACAACCTCATCGTATACGGCCCTCGGCTGGTGATCCCCGTCAGTCTCCGCCGAGGCGTCCTCACCCGCCTGCACATGTCGCACCAGGGCATCGAGAGGACGAAGCGCCGCGCTCGCCTCTGCGTATACTGGCCGGGCATCGACCGTGACGTCACCAACGTGGTCTCATCATGCCCGCGCTGCAGGCAGTTGGTGCCCAGTCACGCCAACGAGCCGCTGTGGCGTGAGGATGATCGGCCGAGCCGCGTGTTCGAGTCGGTCTCGGCGGATTATTTCCACGTCGCCGGACAGACGTACCTCGTGTACGCGGACCGACTCTCCGGCTGGCCGTACATCACCATCTGCCCTCGGACTGCATCGGCCGAGCACCTCACCAAAGAGCTGCGGATGCTGTTTTCCCAGACGGGCGTCCCAGTCGTGATCAGAACCGACGGTGGCCCGCAGTTTACGTCGGGCACCCTGCGCCGGTTTCTGGGCCGCTTGGAGGTACGGCACGAGGTGTCATCACCGCGGTATCCGCGGTCCAACGGCCACGCGGAGGCCGCCGTCAAAGCGGTGAAGAAGCTGATTCTCACCGCGTCTTCTCGAGGCCGGCTGGACGATGAGCAGCTGAGCGAGGGACTTCTTGAGCTCCGGAACACGCCGAGAGCCGACGGCAGGTCTCCAGCCCAGGTTCTGTTCGGGCACCCGATTCGGTCGGGTGTGCCAACACACCACCGGGCATTCGCGCCCGAGTGGCAGCGCGCAACAGCAGAGTGCGAGGCCAAGTCCGCCGCGACTCGGGAGCAGGTGGCGCGCTACCACGATGCGTCAGCGCGCCGGCTCTCTAAACTGCAGATCGGCGCCCGTGTAGATCTCCAGGACACCGCCACCGGTCGCTGGGACCGGACAGGTATCATCGTCGGTATCGGCCAACGTCGTACCTACCTAGTCAAGACGGCGAGTGGCCGGGTATACTGGCGGAACCGGCGGTTCCTGCGGCCGTACCGGCCTCTGATCGACACCGGAGCGCCGGCCGCCGCAACCGCCGATCGCCAAACCCTCGGCCGACAGGTAGCTGACGCACCCCGAGCGGCGCCAGCAGCGATGACGTCAGCAGCTGCGCCAGCAGCAGTGACGTCGGCAGCAGCGCCAGCAGCAGCGGCACCGCCGGCGCCACGCCGCAGCTGCCGCTCACGGCGGCCGCCCCAGCGCCTGACAGTTCGTTGGGGCGCCACCACGTACTGCGATTAGTGTTGTCGCCGTCTTTGTTTCGCTGTGCGCGTACTTTGTTAAAAGACGATTTACTCTCTGCAATTAAGCCATCGTCTTGGGGGAGGTGTTATGTTGTACCCTAACCCCCCGTACTGTATTGTCTGGAGTCGCCCCTGTCTCGCGACCGCCAGCTCCGTCCCTGAGCGCGCCTCTGCCGGCGCATACCCAGAGGGCATTGTCTGGCTCGAGGGACGCCGGGCGGGGTCACGGGCGCCTCAGCGTCAGTTGCGTCCCTATGTCCGGCACAGCAATATATCTGGCACGAGTGTTTACTGTTTCCGCGACCAAGACGAAACGAACCGAAACACAACAAGGATTTCTCAACACGGGCTACAAAACTGCTATTTCAGTTCAAAACCCCATGTTGAAGGTGAACTATTTCCTTTAAAGGAATAAATAGTTCACCTTCGGAAAAATTTCAGAACACGATTTTATTATATTTTTTAATACAGTATCTTTTTTTATTTTCAAAAATGGTCCTACATCGCGCCAATTCAGGACAGAAGGTCGTAAATTATTAATGTTATGGTGTGCGTTATTGGTCTGCGCATGCTCAGACCAGTGCTGGCACTCTCAGACGGTACGGTATATCATATATGCGCCGCATTCCTTCGCCAAAAAGTCAAATATCTTCGGCTGGAGAGTCTTTTCAGCCAAGACAAGTTGCAGATAAGGATTTCTCAACACGGGCTACAAAACTGCTATTTCAGTTCAAAATCCCATGTTGAAGGTAAACTATTTCCTTTTAAAAGTGCTTCCGTCCCCACCTACTTTCGGAAGGTAGTTACGCCTATGTCCAAAAGCACCCTCAGATACATCTATCCGAGGCCCGAGGGCGTCCTCCCTATACACACATCCAAAGGCGCTCTTGGCTGAATGTGAGGCCGGGCGCCTCTGGTCTCACAGTGGGCTCCTCTGTAGCTATTTGGGAGGGCGCCCTCGGAGATGTATCGGAGGGCGACTTCAGAGGTATGTGGGATGGCGCCTTCAGAGGTGTATCGGAGGGCGCCTTTGGAGGCTTCTGCGAGGGCTCATTCAGATGCGTGTCGGAGGGCGCCCTTGGAGGTATGTGGGATGACGCCTTCAGAGGAGCATCGGAGGGCACCTTTGGAGGCATCTGCGAGGGCTCATTCAGATGTGTGTCGGAGGGCGCCCTTGGAGGTATGTGGGATGACGCCTTCAGAGGTGCATCGGAGGGCACCCTTGGAGGTATGTGGGGTGACGCCTTCAGAGGAGCATCGGAGGGCGCCTTTGGAGGTATGTGGGATGGCGCCTTCAGAGGTGCATCGGAGGGCGCCTTTGGAGGCATCTGCGAGGGCTCATTCAGAGGTGCATCGGAGGGCATCTTTGGAGGTATGTGGGATGGCGCCTTCAGAGGAGCATCGGAGGGCACCCTTGGAGGTATGTGGGATGGCGACTTCAGAGGTGCATCGGAGGGCGCCCTTGGAGGTATGTGGGATGGCGCCTTCAGAGGTGCATCGGAGGGCGCCCTTGGAGGTATGTGGGAGGGCGCCTTCAGAGGAGCATCGGAGGGCACCCTTGGAGGTATGTGGGATGGCGCCTTCAGAGGAGCATCGGAGGGCGCCTTTGGAGGTATGTGGGATGACGCCTTCAGAGGATCATCGGAGGGCACCTTTGGAGGTATGTGGGATGGCGCCTTCAGAGGTGCATCGGAGGGCGCCTTTGGAGGTATGTGAGATGGCGCCTTCAGAGGTGCATCGGAGGGCGCCTTTGGAGGTATGTGGGAGGGCGCCTTCAGAGGTGCATCGGAGGGCACTCTTGGAGGTATGTGGGATGGCGCCTTCAGAGGTGCATCGGAGGGCGCCTTTGGGGGTATGTGGGAGGGCGCCTTCAGAGGTGCATCGGAGGGCACCCTTGGAGGTATGTGGGATGGCGCCTTCAGAGGTTCATCGGAGGGCGCCTTTGGAGGTATGTGGGAGGGCGCCTTCAGAGGTGCATCGGAGGGCACCTTTGGAGGTATGTGGGATGGCGCCTTCAGAGGTGCATCGGAGGGCGCCTTTGGAGGTATGTGGGAGGGCGCCTTCAGAGGTGCATCGGAGGGCGCCTTTGGAGGTATGTGGGAAGGCGCCTTCAGAGGTGCATCGGAGGGCACCCTTGGAGGTATGTGGGATGGCGCCTTCAGAGGTGCATCGGAGGGCGCCTTTGGAGGTATGTGGAAGGGCGCCTTCAGAGGTGCATCGGAGGGCGTCTTTGGAGGTATGTGGGATGGCGCCTTCAGAGGTGCATCGGAGGGCGCCTTTGGAGGTATGTGGGAGGGCGCCTTCAGAGGTGCATCGGAGGGCGCCTTTGGAGGTATGTGGGAGGGCGCCTTCAGAGGTGCATCGGAGGGCGCCTTTGGAGGTATGTGGGATGGCGCCTTCAGAGGTGCATCGGAGGGCGCCTTTGGAGGTATGTGGGATGGCGCCTTCAGAGGTGCATCGGAGGGCGCCTTTGGAGGTATGTGGGAGGGCGCCTTCAGAGGAGCATAGGAGGGCGCCTTTGGAGGTATGTGGGAGGGCGCCTTCAGAGGTGCATCGGAGGGCGCCTTTGGAGGTATGTGGGAGGGCGCCTTCAGAGGTGCATCGGAGGGAGCCTTTGGAGGTATGTGGGATGGCGCCTTCAGAGGTGCATCGGAGGGCGCCTTTGGAGGTATGTGGGAGGGCGCCTTCAGAGGTACATCGGAGGGCGCCTTTGGAGGTATGTGGGATGGCGCCTTCAGAGGTGCATCGGAGGGCGCCTTTGGAGGTATGTGGGATGGCGCCTTCAGAGGTGCATCGGAGGGCGCCTTTGGAGGTATGTGGGAGGGCGCCTTCAGAGGAGCATAGGAGGGCGCCTTTGGAGGTATGTGGGAGGGCGCCTTCAGAGGTGCATCGGAGGGCGCCTTTGGAGGTATGTGGGAGGGCGCCTTCAGAGGTGCATCGGAGGGAGCCTTTGGAGGTATGTGGAAGGGCGCCTTCAGAGGTGCATCGGAGGGCGCCTTTGGAGGTATGTGGAATGGCGCCTTCAGAGGTGCATCGGAAGGCGCCTTTGGAGGTATGTGGGAGGGCGCCTTCAGAGGAGCATCGGAGGGTGCCTTTGGAGGTATGCGGGAGGGCACCTTCAGAGGTGCATCGGAGGGCGCCCTTGGAGGTATGTGGGAGGGCGCCTTCAGAGGTGCATCGGAGGGCGCCTTTGGAGGTATGTGGGAAGCAGACTGGTTATTGATTCAACATTTTTGGAACCATTCAATCATGATTAATTTTGGAATCTGAATGATTCAATCACCGTTCGATTCACGGATATAATTCAGTCAGGGGTTCGGGGGCCAGCCCCAGGGACGTATTTAGGGAAAGTAAGGTCAGGTTCCGCCCTCAGCCCAGGTACCGCCCTCAGACCAGGTGCCGGCCTCAGATCAGGTGCCGCCCTCAGACTAGATGCTGCCCTCAGACCAGGTGCCGCCTTCACCGCAGGTACCACCCTCAGGCCAGGTGCCGCCCTCAGACCAGATACCGCCTTCAGACTAGATGTCACCCTCAGACCAGGTACCGCCCTCAGGCCCAACAGGGCGCCTCTGGCCCGCGTAGTAGGGCGCCTGGAATGCCGACAGGCGCCCTTCCTTCTACAGGGGCGGCTAATGAGAGCGGCCTGGAGTAGCCTAGGTGCCATCCTCAAATGAGGTGCCGCCCGCAGGTTAGGTGCCGCCGGCCGCTCTCAGTCCATACCAGGTGACGTCCTCAGACCAGGTGCCGCTGGGTGCATTTTTGGAGGAAAGAGAGAACAGGAGCAGGGTAAACTTCGGCAGACCTCATAGGTGGAGACAGGGCTGATTTGGACAAGCCTGTGTGCGGGCAGGGCGGAATTCCGCATGTCTGGGACTTCGGCAGACCGGGGAAAAGGGGAAGGTTGATTTTGTGAAGCCGGGGAACGGGGTGGGTGGATTTCGGCTGGCCCGAGTGCAAATTTGTCTGTTTGCCATCCACTTCTTTAACCCGCGAGTTACTGGGGTATATTTCATAACGCGACTTACTGGGGGGGGGGGGGCTATTTTTTGCGCGACTTACTGATCTCCGGAACTACTGGACCGAATGTAAAAATTCAAACGGCATTCGATATCCCTGAAAAATGTATCGAGGGAAACACAATATTGTTGACCTCGGGGTCACCGATGACGTCACAGGTCAGGTCAAGTACAAAATGTTTGACCGTGTCAAAAGGTCTCGATGGATGGAATTGTCGCGCAAAATTGCGATATTAAACGCATAAGCTGTCGATAAATCGGTATGATTCGTGTGTCTGACACTTATAAGTACCTTTCTAAGCTGTTTATGACCTTGGGTCAGGTCAAGGTCGTCCGAGGTCACGAGGTCAAACTGCAGATTACGGTCATTAGGCGTTGTAACACATGTATATGGGTTTGTTTATCGTCTAGAACGCGTAAAATGACCTTAGAACATTGTTTGTTCCATATAAATAGAAGTAAAAATCAAAAATGGAAATGCGTTTTTTATGCATAGTAATGCTGTGAGAGGTGGTCGATTTTTGTCATTTAAAGGTCATAACTCAGTCATTTTGGAAGATATCGACTTCAAATTTAGTACATATATTCACCGCACACGTCTCGATCACATATATTCCGGTTTTTTGATAATTCTGATTTTTTTCTTGAAAATTTGGTAAAAACAAAAAAAAAGTGTATTTGGATTTCTGAAAGTTTTGAATTTCAAAAAACTCACAAATCCGAGATGGCAGTTTGATAACCCGGTCTATTGTCAGTATTTTGATTTAAGACAATTGAGTTTATCTCAAACATCGTACATTTGACAGCGTTTTCCGCAAACCATTATTTTGCAACCAAAACCGAAGAACATGACGTCACTCTGACGTCATTCTCGGTTGACCTATCATTACCTCATATTTTTCCCTATGACAACATGTGTAGAATTGATGTTAGAGAAGGTACTGCAAGTTTGGTGACGATACCGATATTCGTTTAAGAGTTATTGCAAAATAACGGGAGGGGGGGGGGCAAAAAATAGACACCCCAGTAACTCGCGGGTTAACCCTCGCCCGGGAAGGGGGGTGGATGCCACCCCCCGCTCGGTTTTTCTGGAATAACTCACGTAGTTTCTAACTGATTGCAATTAAACTTGCAGAACCCTACTTTTAAAAAATTTGACACGGAATCTGAAAAACTTGAATTTTTAACCCACATGACCCGTGACCTATGACCTTTTTCTCAAGGTCATGTCAGGCGCAACTGGCGTCCCGCAGTATCGATGCATGTAACTGGTGCAGTTTCCGAGTGTGTGTTGTTCAGGAGCATATGCAAAGGTATTTCCAGGTGACAGTTGTGGTTTCCATTGAGATTGTGACCTGGGCTTCTGGCGGTTTCTAGGACAATTTGTGACGCTGATTTCAAATTCGGGATCCATTTTAGATAATTATATGTTCCACTGGGGCCATACACATCCACAGGTCAACCGAGGTCACTGACCTCAAATGACCTGACATGACCTTGTTGGAATTTGGCAGTTTTTAGGACATTTTGTGACGCTGATTGCGAATTTGGCACCTATTAAGCATTATTATATGCTCATTCACGATTCTAGCTCGATAAAATTCAATTTATACGCATTTTCGATTTTGATGACTTTTGGGTCATTGACATGACCTCATAGGTCACCTAATGACCCAAGACCTAAACATCGTGTATCAGCGGCTTCCTCCCGTCACAAGCAACACGCTCGTCTTTGAATCGAATCTGTAGCTCAATTAGGGGTGCAACGCTAAGGGGGTTCGTATCACCCCTACCCAAATACGTAGTGATTTTGCCCTACCCGACGAGGGTTAACCCGCGCGGCGCTGGGGGGGGGGGTAAATTTTACCCCTCTCCCGTATTTTATCACTAATTTGACAACTGTGATAGATATCGGAATGAAACTTTCGATACTTTATTCGGCATCACTTATACGTCTTCTGTAAAAATGTAATTTTTAATTGGTGAAGTGGTTTGGGAGATAATGACGTTTTAGTGACATCATGTCATGCCATTTTTTGTGTGGAAAAACGCTAAATGTTTGAAAAATCGTAGAAAATCGAGTTTTGAAGCAAATTGCAAATACAAAAGTATAAGGAAAGGAAATAATATTTTCTTCCAAATACTTCTCTCGGATTTTCGAAATATTGTTTTTGGCCCCAAAAAAATGCAAAACGGAAGAAATTTTAGGAAGAATTTCCACGAAAATATTTGTTTTTAAAGATATTTAAAAACCGGCAGATATATTAGAGAACCAAGTATGGGTGATACCCAAACCAAATTTTAAAGCAATATCTTTATTTTTGACTGACTTATGGCACCCTAAGTATAAGTAACTCATGACGTCATTTTTTAAAGTTACGTTTTTGGTTTCTGTATTGACAATATACAAACAAATAAATTTCACCGCTGTATAAATGAGACAAAGCTGGTCTAGAAACATGCCTTTTGTATTGATATTAATACATTTCAAATTGTGTCCTTATTGTGACCTGACCTTGACCTGAGGGCCATTGTATGGGGTCAGGTTGTGAAAATGGCTGCTATTATCTAATTGTACGTGTAAAAAAACAATCCATAATGTGTCGCATGGCTTTCGTAGACCTGTGACCTTTTGTGACATGACCTTGACCTTGACCTTTGCTTACAATTTCACCTTTATTTCTGCGGGAGCACTGGCGGAAAGGTCCGATAATGGGGGAGGGCTAAAATTTCGCTCCGCTTCAGCAGCGAAAAGTTGTTGACCGGGGAAGGGGGGTGTGGAGTCGGGTCGTCAGCGCGAAAAATCAGTGAGCAGGGGGTGGTGTGGTGTCGTGTTCTGAAAGCGAAAGTCATTGACGGGGGGGGGGATTTTGTCTTCCTAATTATCACTTCTTACAGCCAATGCAGTAACACGCGGGGCGGGGGACATCCTTGTATTGCATGCCTGCAATGCTCCTGTGTGTGTGTGGGGGGGGGAGGGGGATTTGCCCCTATGCCCCCACTCCTCTGGATCCGCCAGTGGTAAAAACCATACAAACCCAATTTTACCTCTTCTGTCGCTTTAAAAAAAAAATTGTAGCTGAGTTCATGCTGAGTCAAATCTGGACTAGTTCGAAATGCTAAAGTTGTGAGACCGCTACTCATAGCAACCATAAAATGCACCGGGATAAGTACCTAAGCATGGTGCAAAATGGGTGTCAGATTTAAAATTGGTACCTGAAATTACTTGAATCTGGATATGACCTGAGGCCAAAGTAGCAATCCCAAGCTATAGTAATTTAAAATAACCTTGACAATGACAAATATTCACTTTACCTACACATTCACAAAGTGTGAATTTTATTTGGCCACATGTTTACAGGGAAAAGGAAAACAACGATACCCAAGTCCCAGTCACAATTCCTCAAATACTGTCGAAATGCGTTCCACGCACGCTATTCAGCGCTATAAACTTTGGCGCCAAAACCCGATGTTTTTTAACGTACGTTGGTTGTAGGAATCGCTCCAGATCGAAAATAGCGCCAGACGCGCCACGCGTATTTGGAAATGTCTAATACAAAGACAAGGCCCATCATACTTAGGGACAGTGGCGTAACGAGTATCAACTATCAGGTCATGCAGGTCATGACCTGGTCCTTTGGACCCGAGGCGCCCATGCAAAGCTGGCGCCCCTCCGATCAGTCACGACGCCCCTCTGGCCAGTGACAGCGCCACTCCGGCAAGTGAGGACGCTCCCCCGGCTAGTGACGGCACTCTTGCGGCCAGTGACGGCGCCCCCGGCCAGTGAGGGCGTCCCCTGCCATAGACTGCCTCTCCGGCCCGTGACAGCGCCACTACGGCCAGTGACCACGCCCTTCCGACGATTGACGGCGCCTCTCCGGCTAGTGACGGCGCCCCTCCGACGAGTGACGGCGCCCCTCCGACTAGTGACTGCCCCTCTTTGGCGAGTGACGGCGCCCCTCCGGCCAGTGACTCTCCTTCCGCACGGTGCAGAAAGAGAGTCCCCCCCCTGCAAAATTTCGCCAATATTGGTGGTGGCCCTGTCGATCGGGTGGCGCCCCTCAAAGCAATGACCTGGTCCTTTGTGAATTTCTGCGTACACCACTGCTTAGGGAGCCATAAGTTAGTCAACGCTCAAGATATTGCTTTGACATTTGGTTTGGGCATCGTACACACTTGGTTCTCTAATATATATTCCGACCTTTTCATATGATTTGATATTTTATATGATTTTATGAAGAAAGAAAAATTGGAGAGAAAAAATCCACAAAATCAAAATTTCCAAACATGTTCAAAAACCGGAATATATATTGGAGAACGAAGTATAGACAATATCCAAACCGAATTTCAAAGCAATATATTTAGTTTTGGCTGACTTATGGCTACTTAAGTATGATGGGCCTGGATTTTGTATTCGACATTTTCAAATATGCACGCGGCACTTTCCCTCCTGCTACCAAAATGCTACAAAATAGAGGAAACACGAACGAGGAAAACTTTCGATTTTTGTGTTCGCAAAAAGTTATTTTTCGCAGTCAGTACCCATTTTTCATTGCCAGTTTCAGCGGAATTGGGGGGGGGGGTAATTTTTAATACCGCCCCCGTCGAGTGTAGGATGGGAGGGGGGGGGGGGGGCTTTTGCCCCTGCCGCCCCACCCCCCTCCCTGGATCCGCCAGTGTGCGGGATATGCATTATACATTTGAGAGCACTTTGTGAGATAATAGTCGCAATCTAAGGCTTTGGATGGAAAGTATGACCCAAAAACACAAATACCTCAATTTTGATATTTGACCTGACCGTGAACTGACATGTGACCTTATTTTACCAATTTCGGGTACGCGTTAGATTCTTCCCACTGAGAACTTTCGATTGCCACCTTGCGCTGCGGTCATTGGTTCGGAATATACGAGGGGGGATAAATTTACCCCCCAGCCTTCGGTTGGAGACCCCAGCGCCGCGCGGGCTAAGTGAGGTGCAGTGCTTTATCGCGAGCATTCCTCAGTTTTGCACTATCCCATTCATTCATGGAAAAGACATAAATGCCTCTTTATTGCCATAATTTTGATTTTGGTGTCTTTTAATTTCTAAATTTCTGTTTCATTTGCTCACAAATCCTAGTCAATTCCACGAATTCCACCGTTCAAAAATATTCGAGAATTTCATCAAGTGGAAAGTGTTGTGATGTCTCGGAAGTCCGTCACGGTCACGCGAGGTTCAGCGGTGTACACGCGTAATGAGCGAGAGCGGCTGTATTCGAATACGGTCCATACGCGACTGGCGCGGGCTCGGCACCCGACAGCGGGCGAGCCCGGCCCAGTACAGACACTGCCTGCGGGCACAGGTGGCGGCCGCAGCAGAAGCGGCGCCAGGCACGGCAACAGGTAGGTAGCAGAGGCGAAGAAGGGCAGGGGTACACAGGATATCCACACCTTCCCCTCAAGATAATTGCCGCGGAAAAAGAAGTATAACTTTGACACACAACAAAGCGCGATTGTCTAAATACCAAACAGTACGTGCAGCACTACGGTACTTCAGTCACAGTATGTTGCTTCGCCCCGGCGAACTTGGAGGCGCTGTGGCGGGCGTCGCCGTCGACGCGAGCGTCGAGGCGCGGGGGCGGCAGCGTCCACAGCAGGTGGCTGCGGAGTGCCGCCACTGGCAGACAGCGGCTGCTGGGCTGCGGTGGCGGCAGCTCGGGTGCTGTCGGCAAACGCCGGCCGCTAGGGGTCGTGAACGGCAGACCCCGGGGCGGCGGCAGCAGACGTCGCGGACGGTGCAGTCTCCGTTAGGAGCAGCCGGTACGGACGCAAGTAGCGGCGATTCCTCCACAAGACACAGCCGCCGGCCGTCCTCACGAGATAGGTGCGTCGCCGCCCGATGCCCACGACCACGCCGACGCGGTCCCATCGGCCGGTGGCCGGGTCCTGCAGGTCGACACGATTGCCGATCTTCAGCTGCGACAGCTGGCGCGCAGACGCGTCGTGGTACCGGACCGCCTTCTCCTGTGTCTCGGCAGCCTTCTTATCGCAGACGGCTGCAGCTCGCTGCCACTCAGGAGCGAAGACGCGGTGGTGCGTGGGCACACCGGAGCGCAGCGGGTGTCCGAACAGGACCTGGGCTGGTGATCTCCCGTCCGCGCGTGGTGTGTTCCGCAGTTCTAGCAGGCTGCGGTCCAGCTGGTCGTCATCCAGGCGTCCGGAGGCTGACGCTGCCAGCACCAGCTTCTTGACTGTCTTCACACACGCCTCAGCGTGCCCGTTGGAGCGCGGGTAGTGCGGTGACGACATCTCGTGCCTCACATCCCAGCGCTGCAGGAAGCGACGTAGAGTGATGGACGCGAACTGAGGTTTACCGTCTGACCGAAGTACCCACGGGACGCCCGTCTGAGCGAACAGCATACGGAGCTGTCGCGTCAGATTGTCCGCAGAAGCCATGCGGGGCATACGGTTACGTACGGCCACCCTGACAGCCTGTCCACGTACACTAAGTACATCTGCCCTCCGGCATGAAAGTAATCGGCCAAGGCCGATTCGAAGACGCGGGTCGACTTGTCTTCCCTCCACATCGGTTCTCGAGCGTAGCTGGGGAGACGCTGACGGCACTGGGTGCAGGCGGTGACTGTGTCAGCGACGTCCTTGTCGATGCCGGGCCAGTACACACTGAGCCGGGCGCGTCGCTTGGTCCTCTCCACGCCCTGGTGTGACTCATGGAGCCGCTCCAGCACACCGCGGCGGAGATCCGTCGGCATGACCAGTCGAGCGGCGGAGATCCGTCGGGATGACCAGTCGAGCGGCGGAGATCCGTCGGGATGACCAGTCGAGCGGCGGAGATCCGTCGGGATGACCAGTCGAGCGGCAGAGATCCGTCGGGATGACCAGTCGAGCGGCGGAGATCCGTCGGGATGACCAGTCGAGCGGCAGAGATCCGTCGGGATGACCAGTCGAGCGGCGGAGATCCGTCGGGATGACCAGTCGAGCGGCGGAGATCCGTCGGGATGACCAGTCGAGCGGCGGAGATCCGTCGGGATGACCAGTCGAGCGGCGGAGATCGGTCGGGATGACCAGTCGAGCGGCGGAGATCGGTCGGGATGACCAGTCGAGCGGCGGAGATCCGTCGGGATGACCAGTCGAGCGGCGGAGATCCGTCGGCATGACCAGTCGAGCGGCGGAGATCCGTCGGGATGACCAGTCGAGCGGCGGAGATCGGTCGGGATGACCAGTCGAGCGGCGGAGATCCGTCGGCATGACCAGTCGAGCGGCGGAGATCCGTCGGGATGACCAGTCGAGCGGCGGAGATCCGTCGGGATGACCAGTCGAGCGGCGGAGATCAGTCGGGATGACCAGTCGAGCGGCGGAGATCCGTCGGCATGACCAGTCGAGCGGCGGAGATCCGTCGGGATGACCAGTCGAGCGGCGGAGATCAGTCGGGATGACCAGTCGAGCGGCGGAGATCCGTCGGCATGACCAGTCGAGCGGCGGAGATCCGTCGGGATGACCAGTCGAGCGGCGGAGATCCGTCGGGATGACCAGTCGAGCGGCGGAGATCAGTCGGGATGACCAGTCGAGCGGCGGAGATCGGTCGGGATGACCAGTCGAGCGGCGGAGATCGGTCGGGATGACCAGTCGAGCGGCGGAGATCGGTCGGGATGACCAGTCGAGCGGCGGAGATCAGTCGGGATGACCAGTCGAGCGGCGGAGATCCGTCGGCATGACCAGTCGAGCGGCGGAGATCCGTCGGGATGACCAGTCGAGCGGCGGAGATCCGTCGGGATGACCAGTCGAGCGGCGGAGATCAGTCGGGATGACCAGTCGAGCGGCGGAGATCGGTCGGGATGACCAGTCGAGCGGCGGAGATCCGTCGGGATGACCAGTCGAGCGGCGGAGATCGGTCGGGATGACCAGTCGAGCGGCGGAGATCCGTCGGGATGACCAGTCGAGCGGCGGAGATCGGTCGGGATGACCAGTCGAGCGGCGGAGATCGGTCGGGATGACCAGTCGAGCGGCGGAGATCCGTCGGGACGACCAGTCGAGCGGCGGAGATCCGTCGGGATGACCAGTCGAGCGGCGGAGATCCGTCGGGATGACCAGTCGAGCGGCGGAGATCCGTGGGGATGACCAGTCGAGCGGCGGAGATCGGTCGGGATGACCAGTCGAGCGGCGGAGATCCGTCGGGATGACCAGTCGAGCGGCGGAGATCGGTCGGGATGACCAGTCGAGCGGCGGAGATCCGTCGGGATGACCAGTCGAGCGGCGGAGATCGGTCGGGATGACCAGTCGAGCGGCGGAGATCGGTCGGGATGACCAGTCGAGCGGCGGAGATCGGTCGGGATGACCAGTCGAGCGGCGGAGATCGGTCGGGATGACCAGTCGAGCGGCAGAGATCGGTCGGGATGACCAGTCGAGCGGCGGAGATCCGTCGGGATGACCAGTCGAGCGGCAGAGATCGGTCGGGATGACCAGTCGAGCGGCGGAGATCGGTCGGGATGACCAGTCGAGCGGCAGAGATCGGTCGGGATGACCAGTCGAGCGGCGGAGATCGGTCGGGATGACCAGTCGAGCGGCGGAGATCGGTCGGGATGACCAGTCGAGCGGCAGAGATCGGTCGGGATGACCAGTCGAGCGGCGGAGATCGGTCGGGATGACCAGTCGAGCGGCAGAGATCGGTCGGGATGACCAGTCGAGCGGCGGAGATCGGTCGGGATGACCAGTCGAGCGGCGGAGATCGGTCGGGATGACCAGTCGAGCGGCGGAGATCGGTCGGGATGACCAGTCGAGCGGCGGAGATCGGTCGGGATGACCAGTCGAGCGGCGGAGATCGGTCGGGATGACCAGTCGAGCGGCGGAGATCGGTCGGGATGACCAGTCGAGCGGCAGAGATCGGTCGGGATGACCAGTCGAGCGGCGGAGATCGGTCGGGATGACCAGTCGAGCGGCAGAGATCGGTCGGGATGACCAGTCGAGCGGCGGAGATCGGTCGGGATGACCAGTCGAGCGGCGGAGATCGGTCGGGATGACCAGTCGAGCGGCGGAGATCGGTCGGGATGACCATTCGAGCGGCGGGGATCGGTCGGGATGACCAGTCGAGCGGCGGAGATCGGTCGGGATGACCAGTCGAGCGGCGGAGATCGGTCGGGATGACCAGTCGAGCGGCGGAGATCGGTCGGGATGACCAGTCGAGCGGCGGAGATCGGTCGGGATGACCAGTCGAACGCCGTAGACCACCAGGCCGTCGTCAATTGAAGAGAAGAAGAAGAAGAAAAATAGCCAGCTGATGGCGCACGCCCCAGTAGGCTCGAACTGCAGAAGGCGCCTCGTACCGGTTCTCTGGGAAGCCGGCCAGAATCAGGTAACGGAGGGTCCTGTACGCCGGGTCGCGCTCCGCAGCAGCGCGAATCCTCTCCAGCGTTGGGTCGACCAGTGGCGCCAGCTGTGCGCCATCTTCTGACTGGGTGGCGGCACGTAGTACAGAGATGACGCTGGCGTGCAGCGGGTTACCGTCTTCACCCTCTTCCACGTCGTCGGCGACGGGATCGCTGGTGGGCGCTCTGGAGAGAGCGTCAGGGATGACGTGCGCCGATGCCTTCTGCCAGCTCGTGGTGAAGCTGTACGCTGACAGCCTCTCCCGCATCCGCTGCAGACGCGGGTTGTCGATGGCGTTGAGCTGCTTGTGGTTGAGGATGGTCACCAGAGGTTGGTGGTCGACTACTAGGTCGAAGTGTGGCATGCTTGCGCGGTAGACGCGGCACTTCTTGCAGGCTTAGAGGACGGCGGTCATCTCCAGCTCCACCACCGCATACTGGGACTCGGCATCGGTGAGGAAACGAGATCCGCACTGCACCAGGCGCCAGTTGTCGCCGTGCCTCTGCAGAAGTACGAAGCCCAGACCTCGCGTCTTGGCCGCGTCAGTCTGCAGCATGGTCGGCAGCTGCGGGTTGAAGAAGGCCATTACCGGCGGGGACGTCAGCACGCTCTTGGTGCGCAGGAAGGCTGCCTCGTGCTGCTCCGTCCAGCACCAGACGCGGTGCGATTTGAGCAGGTCATGGAATGCCAGAGTCGTGGTCGCCAGCTCAGGTGTGAGGCCGCTTAGCTGATTCACCAGACCCATGAAGGAACGCAGGTCGGTGATGTTTTCCGGTCTCGGAAAGTCAGCTATCGCGCGGGCCTTCTCGTTGTCTGTGGTGTACCCTTCAGGCGTGATCTTGTACCCACAGAACTTGATCTCGTTCCTGGCAAACTTGAACTTGTCCGGGTTCAGTGTGATCCCTCGGTCATCGCAGCGCCGGAGAATATTGATAACCTGCTGGCGGTGTTCCCGGTACGTCGGCGCCACGGACAGGATGTCGTCAATGATCTTGACGCAGTTGGGGATGTCGCCGAGAGCCGCATCACCTCTTCGGTTGTACTCGTCCCCCGACGCGTTGCATCCCATGGTGCAGCGGACGAACTTGAACCGCCCCCACGGCGTGATGAAGCAGGTGAGGTCCTGGCTTTCATCGGCGAGAGCCACCTGGAAGTAGCCCATCTTGGCATCCAGAGTCGACATCCACCAGTTCCCGGCCGGCAAACTCGTCACGGCGTCATGCAGTGGACGGGAGGGGTAGGTCGGTCGCTTGACGTACTGGGTGAGCCTCGTCAGGTCCACGCAGAGGCGAAACCCAGACGCGTTCTTCGGCCCTTCCCGAGCGCTAAAAGGGCCCTTTCGGTCTGCTTAGGAGCCCCTCTGACCTACACAGGGGCCCTTTGAACTTCCCAGGGGCCCTCCAGCCTGTTCAGGGGCTCTTCCGACCTGGTAAGGGACTGCGCTGGCTGCTTTGTAGCGGCCTGCCGACATCTCAGGGGCCCCTCTGACCTGCCCAGGGGCCCTCTATGCTGGCTAGGGGCTCATTCGGCATGTTCAGGGCCCTTCTGACTCGCCCAGGGACCCTTTCGGTCTAGCCAGGGGCCGCTCTGACCTTCACAGGGGCCTTTTGAACGTCCATGGGGCCCTCTGGTCTTTCAGAGAGGGCGCTGGTGGCCCTACAGGGTCTCTGAAGTGCTCTAAACTCTCTATAGACCACGCTTCGCTTGGTCTGCAGACTCTTAGAGAGCTCATCATACAGCGCTTCGCGCGGTCTCGTCGGCACTGAGCCCCTGGCCTCCAGGGGGCCTCCAGGGGGCCTCCGGGGGGCCTCCAGGGGGCCTCCGGGGTCCGGGGGACAGTAGCGTATTTAGAAATCCGTGAAGGGGGGGGGCAAACCTTGAAGAGGGCGCCAAACCCCAACATGAGGGCGCCGTCAGCGAAAGGTGTTGTTGAGCGGGGGGGGGGGGTGTAAATAATACAAATAACAAAGACGTTAATGAAAATAAATTATACGATAAATCGAAAACTTAAATTAACTGTTCTTTCTGTGGATATCCTGTGTACCCCCTGCCCTTCTTCGCCTCTGCTACTTACCTGTTGCCGTGCCTGGCGCCGCCTCTGCTGTGGCCGCCACCTGTGCCCGCAGGCAGTGTCTGTACTGGGCCGGGCTCGCCCGCTGTCGGGTGCCGAGCCCGCGCCAGTCGCCCTGGCGGCTGTATTCGAATACAGTCCGTATTCGAATACAGCCGCTCTCGCTCATTACGCGTGTACACCGCTGAACCTCGCGTGACCGTGACGGACTTCCGAGACATCACAACACTTTCCACTTGATGAAATTCTCGAATATTTTTGAACGGTGGAATTCGTGGAATTGACCAGGATTTGTGAGCAAATAAAACACAAATTTAGAAATTAAAAGACACCAAAATCAAAATTATGGCAATAAAGAGGCATTTATGTCTTTTCCATGAATGAATGGGATAGTGCAAAACTGAGGAATGCTCGCGATAAAGCACTGCACCTCACTTAGCCCGCGCGGCGCTGGGGTCTCCAACCAAAGGCTGGGGGGTAAATTTATCCCCCCTCGTATATTCCGAACTAATGACCGCAGCGACACGCGCAAGGTGGCGATCGAAAGTTCTCAGTGAAAATAATCTAACGCGTACCCGAAATTCGTAAAATAAGGTCACATGTCAGTTCACGGTCAGCTCAAATATCAAACTTGAGGTATTTGTGTTTTTGGGGCATACTTTCCATCCAAAGCCGTAGATTGCGACTATTATCTCACAAAGTGCTCTCAAATGTATAATGCATATCCCGCACACTGGCGGATCCAGGGAGGGGGGTGGGGCGGCAGGGGAAAAATCCCCCCCCCCCTCCCACACTCGACGGGGTGGCAATAGAAATTAGCCCCCCCCCCCCAAAAAAAAAATCGCTGAAACTGGCGATGAAAAATGAATACTGACTGCGAAAAATAACTTTTTGCGACCAAACAAAATAGTTATTTTTTCCTCGTTCGTGTTTCTTCCATTTTGTAGCATTTTGGTAGCAGGAGGGAAAGTGCCGCGTGCATATTTGGAAATGTCGAATACAAAATCCAGATCCATCATACTTAAGTAGCCATAAGCCAGCCAAAACTAAATAAATTACTTTGAAATTCGGTTTGGGTATTGTCTATACTTCGTTCTGCAATATGTATTCCGGTTTTTCAATATGTTTGGGAATTTTGATTTTGTGGATTTTTTTATCCGATTTTTTTCATTCATAAAATCATATAAAATATAAAACCATATGAAAAATCCGGAATATATACACTGGCGGATCCAGGGGGGCGGCAGGGGCAAAAGTCCTCCCCACGCTCGACGGGGCGGCAATAGAAATTAGCCCCCCCCCCCCAAACAAAAAATCCGCTGAAACTGACGATGAAAAATGGGTACTGACTGCAAAAAATAACCTTTTGCGACCAAACAAAATAGTTATTTTTTCCTCGTTCGTGTTTCCCCTATTTTGCAGCATTTTTGTAGCAGGAGGGAAAGTGCCGCGTGCATATTTGGAAAAGTCGAATACAAAATCCAGACCTATCATACTTAAGTAGCCATAAGTCAGCCAAAACTAAAGATATTGCTTTGAAATTCGGTTTGGGTATTGTCTATACTTTGTTCTCTAATATATATTCCGGTTTTTGAACATGTTTGGAAATTTTGATTTTGTGGATTTTTTTATCCATTTTTTTCCTTTTTCATAAAGTCATATAAAATATCAAACCATATGAAAAGTCCGGGAATATATATTGGAGAACCAAGTGTGGACGTTGCCCAAACCAAATGTAAAAGCAATATCTTGAGCGTTGACTGACTTATGGCTCCCTAAGCAGTGGCGTACGCAGAAATTCACAAAGGGCCAGGTCATTGCCTTGAGGGGCGCCACCCGATCGACAGGGCCGCCACCAATATTCCTCACGGTGTGTGCCTCACACGCTGTTCCTCACGGTGTGTGCCTCACACGCTGTTCCTCACGGTGTGTGCCTCACACGCTGTTCCTCACGGTGTGTGCCTCACACGCTGTGCCTCACGGTGCGTTCCTCACACAATGTTCTTCACGGTGCGATCCTCACACGATGTTCTTCACGGTGCGATCCTCACATGATGTTCCTCACGGTGCGATCCTCACACGATGTTCCTCACAGTGTGTTCCTCACTCGCTGTGCCTCACGGTGCGTTCCTCACACACGATGTTCCTCACGGTGTGATCCTCACACGATGTTCTTCACGGTGCGATCCTCACACAATGTTCCTCACGGTGTGTGCCTCACACGCTGTTCCTCACGGTGTGTTCCTCACTCGCTGTGCCTCACGGTGTGTGCCTCACACGATGTTCTTCACGGTGCGATCCTCACACAATGTTCTTCACGGTGCGATCCTCACACGATGTTCCTCACGGTGTGTGCCTCACACGATGTTCCTCACGGTGTGTTCCTCACTCGCTGTGCCTCACGGTGCGTTCCTCACACACGATGTTCCTCACGGTGCGATCCTCACACGATGTTCCTCACGGTGTGTGCCTCACACGATGTTCCTCACGGTGTGTGCCTCACACGATGTTCCTCACGGTGTGTGCCTCACACGATGTTCCTCACGGTGTGTGCCTCACACGATGTTCTTCACGGTGCGATCCTCACACGATGTTCCTCACGGTGTGTGCCTCACACGATGTTCCTCACGGTGTGTGCCTCACACGATGTTCCTCACGGTGTGTGCCTCACACGCTGTTCTTCACGCACAAGGTGCGTCGGGTGCGGGGGGGGGGAGGGGGGGGGGGGGTACCTGTGTGATCTATTATTCTCGTGATTGTGTTTGTTCTGACATTGCCTGATGTATTTTAACTTACGACGAGAGGTTTTAATAGCCACAGCTACTTGTGGATGACCTTAATAAAAGTCTGCATCTGTATTCCCCGTCCTTCATCCTGGATATTAACCACGCAGTTTTACTCAGGTCTGATTTATCCAGCGAACGTTATATTTTGACGTGAGCTATCCTTTTCACCTATTTAAGATTTCGTGGATTTTATTTTCGTGACGTTTATATTTATGTGTTGGTTTTCATTGTCCCTACCAACCGCTGGAAGTGGGCGTGGCGGCGGGCATGCTAAACGAAATGAACACAAAACAGTTTTCTGCAGTTTCAACCAGTGGCGCTGCCAGGGGGGGGGGGCTCGGCCCCTCAGACCAATGGGGGATGTCCTCGGCCCCTCAGCACAATGGAAATGCGGTCAGATTGACACTCGTCCATTTCCTGTCGCGCTCGCTTGTGTATTCGCTCAGAATGGTTGGGCAGGTGAAGCCCTTTGCAGTGTGTTGTGCTCTCTTCCTTAGCGCTTAGATAACAGATGTTGAGATGCCTGAATTTTCAACAAAAAACAAAAACAAATAATAATAATACATTGGGTAGTGAAATTGTGTTAAATTATCAGAACTCCTGTAGATGGTTTGCTTTTTATTTAGACAGAGAAAGGAAAAAGCCAGTGAAAGTGCATCACGCACGTTCGCTTTAGGACTACCGAATTATATTCCCGAAATTCACATTGCAAAGCCCAAAGTATTTATGCCAAATCATACCTACTCTGTTCTGAAAACAAATCGCCGTTTCAAAAAATGGATCAATAACCATGAGGGAAAGCAACGATAAATAATGGAGTCGTTCACGGTGGAGTCAACAATGGAGTCTTCCACGGTGGAGTCAACAATGGAGTCGTCCACGGTGGAGTCAACAATGGAGTCGTCCACGGTGGAGTCAACAATGGAGTCTTCCACAGTGGAGTCAACAATGGAGTCGTCCACGGTGGAGTCAACAATGGAGTTGTCCATGGTGGAGTCAACAATGGAGTCGTCCACGGTGGAGTCAACAATGGAGTCGTCCACGGTGGAGTCAACAATGGAGTCTTCCACGCTGGAGTCAACAATGGAGTCGTCCACGGTGATGACTGGAGAGACAATATCATTGTGGGAGGAAGCAGAGCGTTGGACTTTTTGCGTTGTCCCACCACCTCCGTCAGCCAGAAGAGCTCGTTGCCGGCCTACTTCGTGACCACCACGGAGTCGCCGGAGTCGCCGGAGTCGCCGGAGTCGCTGGAGTCGCCGGAGTCGCCGGAGTCGCCGCTGTGGGCGACGGGCAGCGGCGGCAGGGTGGGTTGGCCCACCCTTAAGACGGTGTTGGCGCGGATCCAGTCCAGGTAGGCGCTCACACGGGTGTAGATGCCAGGGTGCTGCGCCCGGCCGCAGCCTTTGCTGCTGGAGACGATCCCCACCAGGAGCCGGCGGCTGAAGGGTCCGTTGATCACCAACGGGCCGCCGGAGTTAAACTGAGGGAGGACACAGACGGGTGACCATCCACACCACACGACACTAAGGAACCAGGTAAACCAGGTGACCATCTACACCACACGACACTAAGGAACCAGGTAAACCAGGTGACCATCTACACCACACGACACTAACAAACCAGGCAAACCAAGTGACCATCTACACCACACGACACTAAGGAACCAGGCAAACCAGGTGACCATCTACACCACACGACACTAACAAACCAGGCAAACCAGGTGACCATCCACACCACACGACACTAAGGAACCAGGTAAACCAGGTGACCATCTACACCACACGACACTAACAAACCAGGCAAACCAGGTGACCATTTACACCACACGACACTAAGGAACCAGGTAAACCAGGTGACCATCTACACCACACGACACTAACAAACCAGGTAAACCAGGTGACCATCTACACCACACGACACTAACAAACCAGGCAAACCAGGTGACCATCTACACCACACGACACTAAGGAACCAGGTAAACCAGGTGACCATCTACACCACACGACACTAACAAACCAGGCAAACCAGGTGACCATCTACACCACACGACACTAAGGAACCAGGTAAACCAGGTGACCATCTACACCACACGACACTAAGGAACCAGGTAAACCAGGTGACCATCCACACCACACGACACTAAGGAACCAGGCAAACCAGGTGACCATCTACACCACACGACACTAACAAACCAGGTAAACCAGGTGACCATCTACACCACACGACACTAAGGAACCAGGCAAACCAGGTGACCATCTACACCACACGACACTAAGGAACCAGGTAAACCAGGTGACCATCCACACCACACGACACTAAGGAACCAGGCAAACCAGGTGACCATCTACACCACACGACACTAACAAACCAGGTAAACCAGGTGACCATCTACACCACACGACACTAAGGAACCAGGCAAACCAGGTGACCATCTACACCACACGACACTAAGGAACCAGGTAAACCAGGTGACCATCTACACCACACGACACTAACAAACCAGGTAAACCAGGTGACCATCCACACCACACGACACTAACAAACCAGGTAAACCAGGTGACCATCCACACCACACGACACTAAGGAACCAGGCAAACCAGGTGACCATCTACACCACACGACACTAACAAACCAGGTAAACCAGGTGACCATCTACACCACACGACACTAACAAACCAGGCAAACCAGGTGACCATCCACACCACACGACACTAAGGAACCAGGTAAACCAGGTGACCATCCACACCACACGACACTAAGGAATCAGGTAAACCAGGTGACCATCTACACCACACGACACTAACAAACCAGGCAAACCAGGTGACCATCTACACCACACGACACTAAGGAACCAGGTAAACCAGGTGACCATCTACACCACACGACACTAACAAACCAGGTAAACCAGGTGACCATCCACACCACACGACACTAAGGAACCAGGTAAACCAGGTGACCATCTACACCACACGACACTAAGGAACCAGATAAACCAGGTGACCATCTACACCACACGACACTAAGGAACCAGGTAAACCAGGTGACCATCTACACCACACGACACTAAGGAACCAGGTAAACCAGGTGACCATTTACACCACACGACACTAACAAACCAGGTAAACCAGGTGACCATCTACACCACACGACACTAACAAACCAGGCAAACCAGGTGACCATCTACACCACACGACACTAAGGAACCAGGTAAACCAGGTGACCATCTACACCACACGACACTAAGGAACCAGGTAAACCAGGTGACCATTTACACCACACGACACTAACAAACCAGGTAAACCAGGTGACCATCTACACCACACGACACTAACAAACCAGGCAAACCAGGTGACCATCCACACCACGCGACACTAAGGAACCAGGTAAACCAGGTGACCATCTACACCACACGACACTAACAAACCAGGTAAACCAGGTGACTATCCACACCACACGACACTAAGGAACCAGGTAAACCAGGTGACCATCTACACCACACGACACTAACAAACCAGGTAAACCAGGTGACCATCTACACAACACGACACTAACAAACCAGGCAAACCAGGTGACCATCCACACCATACGACACTAAGGAACCAGGTAAACCAGGTGACCATCTACACCACACGACACTAAGGAACCAGGTAAACCAGGTGACCATCTACACCACACGACACTAACAAACCAGGCAAACCAGGTGTCCATCCACACCACACGACACTAAGGAACCAGGTAAACCAGGTGACCATCCACACCACACGACACTAAGGAACCAGGTAACCCAGGTGACCATCTACACCACACGACACTAACAAACCAGGCAAACCAGGTTACCATCTACACCACACGACACTAAGGAACCAGGTAAACCAGGTGACCATCCACACCACACGACACTAAGGAACCAGGCTGCGATACCAGCCAGGCTGCGATACCAGCCAGGCTGCGATACCAGCCAGGCTGCGATACCAGCCAGGCTGCGATACCAGCCAGGCTGCGATACCAACCAGGCTGCGATACCAGCCAGGCTGCGATACCAGCCAGGCTGCGATACCAACCAGGCTGCGATACCAGCCAGGCTGCGATACCAGCCAGGCTGCGATACCAGCCAGGCTGCGATACCAGCCAGGCTGCGATACCAGCCAGGCTGCGATACCAGCCAGGCTGCGATACCAGCCAGGCTACGATACCAGCCAGGCTGCGATACCAGCCAGGCTGCGATACCAGCCAGGCTGCGATACCAGCCAGGCTGCGATACCAGCCAGGCTGCGATACCAACCAGGCTACGATACCAGCCAGGCTGCGATACCAGCCAGGCTGCGATACCAGCCAGGCTGCGATACCAACCAGGCTGCGATACCAGCCAGGCTGCGATATAGTGCGCACCTGTGAGGCTGATATGACACAGATATACAGCTAAAGTGAACGAGAGGCAAGAAAAGAAACACAAGAGACAGAAACAAGAGATCAAACATCTACGAAATCAAGTTGTGCAGTCAAACGTTTTTACTTTATCCATTTTGGCGATGACGTTTGTGTTCAGCTACGAGACGCATGTTTTCCCCAACATCCCAAAGAACTCCATAAACTACACACGGGCAAACATACCGGGCAAACATACACGGGAAAACATACACGGGCAAACATACACGGGCAAATATACACGGGCAAACATACACGGGCAAATATACACGGGTAAACATACACGGGCAAACATACACGGGAAAGCATACACGGGCAAACATACACGGGCAAACATACCGGGCAAACATACACGGGCAAGCATACACGGGCAAACATACACGGGCAAACATACCGGGCAAACATACCGGGTGATCGAGAATTAAAGGAAATAGTTCACCTTGTAAAAATTTTACCCAACACGATTTGATTATATTTTGTAATACAATTTCTTTTTATATTTATTTTAAAGCTTTTATTTGACCTCCTTACAAAAGTTGAGTTTATGATTTAATGTTTTGTATGAATTTTTGAGCACGGCTCATGATCACATACACAAAACCTAAAAAAAACACCGATTGTGTATGAATCGGTGTGTTTTTTAGGTTTTGTGTATGTGATCATGAGCCGTGCTCGAAAATTCATACAAAACATTAAATCATAAACTCAACTTTTGTAAGGAGGTCGAATAAAAGCTTTAAAATACGTATTATCCCAATGCCTTACATAACCACAGCGTTAAAAAGACTAAAAGATATCGAACCAAATAGTTCTTTTTATATTGTCAAAAATGGCCTTATATCGCGCCGATTCAGGACAGAAAGCCGTAAATTTGTATTGTTTATCAAAACTATATGCATACTCTCTGAGTCAGAGTCCTGACGTCACGTGAATGTAAAAAATGGTTCAGCCAATCAGATTCGAAAGTAGTCGCGTAAAGATAGACTCGCATTGGAGATGTACCAACAGGCGGCCGGCGATTCGTTTGCTAGCACCAGATGCAAGCTGATTGGCTGATGGTATAGCCTCTGCCCGGGCTAGAACCAGTACAACATTCTTTCGCCAGCACCGCATTCCTTCGCCAAAAACTCAATTATATTCGGCTGGAGAGTCTTTTCAGTCAAGAAAACTTGCAGATAGGGGTTTCCCAACACGGGCTACAAAACTGCTATCTCAGTTTAAAACTAATGTTGAAGGTGCACTATTTCCTTTAATGACCCAAAAATAAACAAGTCACGTGCAAAAGTAAAATCATATTTTTCATAAGCACGTCTTTCACGTCATAAGCACCAGGGGGTGCGGGTTTGAGGCATCAAAAGAAAGTCGTGCCAGCTGATGTTTGGTCCTCCGATTAAGGAGATACCAAATAGCAAAGAGTTAACAGGAACCTCAATGTATAAGTGCATTGCCGCCTCCTCCAATTACAACAGCGTCTGCTGCGGGTTTGGTTAATTCTACTGACAGGAAGTTAACAGGAACCTCAATGTATATGTACATTGCCGCCTCATCTAATTGCAATAACGTCAGCTGCGCCGGTTTGGTCGCATGTGGTTAACAGGAATCTTAATGTATAAGGGCATTGCCGCCTCATCTAATTACCGCAAACACGAATTTCTTATTGGATGCTTATGCAAATGTCCAATTGTTTGAAACGTTTTATAATTAAATTAATTACCAATGGTATATAATGCTTAAGCAAAATATGTCTGGTTTAGGATATATTTTTTACTTAGTTGTCAAACCATGCACCCATTGCTCCTGTGTTGAAGCGGCAAACCCGCGCTACCTAGTTATTAAGTTACCTTGCATAAGCACGTCTTTCATCTATTCAGTATCTATGGCCTTGATCTATTCTATTGTATTACAGATCTCATTCAAATACATTGAAATATCAGAAGCTATTCAATGCAACAACAACAAAACGTGAGGTCTTGATACAGACTAGGCAAATTACTGCCAACTGTAATGAATGAGTTTAAATTGTTGTGAATATACATACATACATTCGAAATGGTCTCAGTGTATGTTGTATTTAATTATATGTGTGGGTTGTGTGCATATCAGGTATACATAGGACCTTGTGTATACATTGGGCAGTGCAGGTACTCACAGTCACAGTGCAGGTACTCACAGTCACATTACAGGTACTCACAGTCCCAGTGCAGTACTCACAGTCCCAGTGCAGTACTCACAGTGCAGTACTCACAGTCACAGTGCAGGTACTCACAGTGCAGTACTCACAGTGAAGTACTCACAGTCACAGTGCAGTACTCACAGTACAGTACTCACAGTCACAGTGCAGTACTCACAGTGCAGTACTCACAGTGCAGTACTCACAGTCACAGTGAAGTACTCACAGTGCAGTACTCACAGTCACAGTGCAGGTACTCACAGTCACAGTGCAGGTACTCACAGTCACAGTGCAGTACTCACAGTCACAGTACAGTACTCACAGTCACAGTGCAGTACTCAGAGTCACAGTGCAGGTACTCACAGTCACAGTGTAGTAATCACAGTACAGTATTCACAGTGCAGTACTCACAGTGCAGTACTCACAGTGCAAGTACTCACAGTGCAGTACTCACAGTCACAGTGCAGTACTCACAGTGCAGTACTCACACTCACAGTACAGTACTCACAGTCCCATTGCAGTACTCACATTGCAGTACTCACAGTGCAGTACTCACAGTCACAGTGCAGTACTCACAGTCACAGTACAGTACTCACAGTGCAGTACTCACAGTCACAGTGCAGTACTCACAGTGCAGTACTCACAGTCACAGTGCAGTAATCACAGTGCAGTACTCACAGTCACAGTGAAGTAATCACAGTGCAGTACTCACAGTCACAGTGCAGTACTCACAGTACAGTACTCACAGTCACAGTGCAGTACTCACAGTGCAGTACTCACAGTGCAGTACTCACAGTCACAGTGCAGTACTCACAGTGCAGTACTCACAGTCACAGTGCAGTACTCACAGTGCAGTACTCACAGTCACAGTGCAGTACTCACAGTACAGTACTCACAGTACAGTACTCACAGTACAGTACTCACAGTACAGTACTCACAGTGCATTACTCACAGTCACAATGCAGTATTCACAGTGCAGTACTCACAGTGCAGTACTCACAGTGCAGGTACTCACATTCACAGTGCAGTACTCACAATGCAGTACTCACAGTGCAGTACTCACCGTCACAGTACATATACTCACAGTGCAGTACTCACATTCACAGTGCAGTACTCACAGTGCAGTACTCACAGTCACAGTACAGGTACTCACAGCCACAGAGCAGTACTCACAGTGCAGTACTCACAGTGCAGTACTCACAGTCACAGTACAGGTACTCACAGTGCAGTACTCACATTCACAGTGCAGTACTCACAGTGCAGTACTCACATTGCAGTACTCACAGTGCATTACTCACAGTGCAGTACTCACAGTCACAGTACAGGTACTCAGAGTCACAGTGCAGTTCTCACAGTCACAATGCAGTACTCACAGCGCAGTACTCACAGTGCAGTACTCACATTCACAGTGTAGTACTCACAGTGCAGGTACTCACAGTCACAGTGCAGTACTCACAGTGCAGCACTCACAGTGCAGCACTCACAGTACAGTACTCACAGTGCAGTACTCACAGTCACAGTACAGGTACTCATAGTCACAGTGCAGTACTCAAAGTCACAGTGCAGTACTCACAGTGCAGTACTCACAGTCACAGTGAAGTAATCACAATGCAGTACTCACAGTCACAGTGCAGTACTCACATTGCAGTGCTCACAGCCACAGTGCAGTACTCGCAGTCGCAGTGCAGTACTCACAGTGCAGTACTCAAATTCACAGTGTAGTACTCACAGTGCAGGTACTCACAGTCACAGTGCAGTACTCACAGTGCAGCACTCACAGTGCAGCACTCACAGTACAGTACTCACAGTGCAGTACTCACAGTCACAGTACAGGTACTCAGAGTCACAGTGCAGTACTCAAAGTCACAGTGCAGTACTCACATTGCAGTACTCAGAGTCACAGTGCAGTACACACAGTGCAGTACTCACAGTGCAATACTCACAGTCACAGTGCAGTACTCACAGTCACAGTGCAGTACTCACAGTCACAGTGCAGTACTCACAATGCAGTAATCACAGTGCAGTACTCACATTCACAGTGCAGTACTCACAGTGCAGTACTCAGAGTCACAATGCAGTACTCACAGTGCAGTACTCACAGTGCAGGTACTCACATTCACAGTGAAGTATCAACAGTGCAGTACTCACAGTGCAGTACTCACAGTGCAGTACTCACAGTGCAGTACTCACAGTGCAGGTACTCACATTCACAGTGCAGTACTCACAGTGCAGTACTCACAGTGCAGTACTCACAGTGCAGGTACTCACATTCACAGTGCAGTACTCACAGTGCAGTACTCACAGTGCAGTACTCACAGTGCAGTACTCGCAGAGCAGTACTCACAGTGCAGTACTCACAGTCACAGTACAGGTACTCACATTCACAGTGCAGTACTCACAGCGACAGTGCAGTACCCACAGTGCAGGTACTCACATTCACAGTGCAGTACTCACAGTGCAGTACTCACAGTGCAGTACTCACAGTGCAGGTACTCACATTCACAGTGCAGTACTCACAGTGCAGTACTCACAGTGCAGTACTCACAGTGCAGTACTCGCAGAGCAGTACTCACAGTGCAGTACTCACAGTCACAGTACAGGTACTCACATTCACAGTGCAGTACTCACAGCAACAGTGCAGTACTCACAGTGCAGGTACTCACATTCACAGTGCAGTACTCACAGTGCAGTACTCACAGTGCAGTACTCACAGTGCAGTACTCACAGTGCAGTACTCACAGTGCAGTACTCAAAGTCACAGTGCAGTACTCACAGTCACAGTGCAGTACTCACAGTGCAGTACTCACATTCACAGTACAGTACTCACAGTGCAGTACTCACAGTCACAGTGCAGTACTCACATTGCAGTACTCAGAGTCACAGTGCAGTACTCACAGTACAGTACTCACAGTCACAGTGCAGTACTCACAGTGCAGGTACTCAAATTCACAGTGTAGTACTCACATGCAGAGTGCAGGTACTCACAGTGCAGTACTCACAGTCACAGTGCAGTACTCACAGTGCAGTATTCACAGTCACAGTGCAGTACTCACAGTGCAGTACGCACAGTCACAGTGCAGTACTCACAGTCACAGTGCAGTACTCGCAGTGCAGTACTCACAGTGCAGTACTCACAGTCACAGTGCAGTACTCATAGTGCAGGTACTCACAGTCACAGTGCAGTACTCACAGTGCAGGCACGCACAGTCACAGTGTAGTACTCACAGTCACAGTGCAGTACTCACAGTCACAGTCCAGGTACTCACAGTCACAATGCAGTACTCACAGTGCAGTACTCACAGTCACAGTGCAGTACTCACAGTGCATTACTCACAGTCACAGTACATTACTCACAGTGCATGTACTCACAGTCACAGTGCAGTACTAACAGGCACAGTTCAGGTACTCACAGTCACAGTGCAGTACACACAGTGCAGTACTCAGAGCCACAGTACAGTACTCACAGTGCAGTACTCACAGTCACAGTGCAGGTGGAGGGGGGGGGGGGGTGGGGTGCAACCTCGGATGGGCCCAAGAGGCTCTTTGTTGCACTTTTCTTTTATGTCTTTATACTCATAGTGCAGTAGTCATAGTGCAGGTACTCACAGTCACAGTGCAGTACTCACAGTCACAGTGCAGGTACTCACATTCACAGTGCAGTACTCAGAGTGCAGTACTCACAGTCACATTGCAGTACTCACAGTGCAGTACTCACAGTGCAGTACTCACAGTGCAGTACTCACAGTGCAGTACTCACAGTGCAGTACTCACAGTGCAGTACTCACAGTGCAGTACTCACAGTTACAGTGCAGGTACTCACATTCACAGTGCAGTACTCACAGTGCAGTACTCACAGTCACATTGCAGTACTCACAGTGCAGTACTCACAGTTCAGTACTCACAGTGCAGTACTGACAGTGCAGTACTCACAGTGCAGTACTCACAGTGCAGTACTCACAATCACAGTTGAAGTACTCACAGTGTAGTATTCACAGTCACATTGCAGTACTCACAGTGCAGTACTCACAGTGCAGTACTCACAGTCCCAGTGAAGTACTCACAGTGCAGTACTCACAGTGCAGTACTCACAGTGCAGTACTCACAGTGCAGTACTCACAGTGCAGTACTCACAGTGCAGTACTCACAGTCGCAGTGCAGTACTCACAGTGCAGTACTCACAGTGCAGTACTCAGAGTGCAGGTACTCACAGTCACAGTGCAGTACTCACAGTGCAGTACTCACAGTGCAGTACTCACAGTGCAGTACTCACAGTGCAGGTACTCACAGTCGCAGGAACTCACAGTCGCAGTGCAGTACTCACAGTCGCAGTGCAGTACTCACAGTCGCAGTGCAGTACTCACAGTGCAGTACTCACAGTGCAGTACTCACAGTCGCAGTGCAGTACTTACAGTGCAGTACTCACAGTGCAGTACTCACAGTGCAGGTACTCACAGTCACAGTGCAGTACTCACAGTGCAGTACTCACAGTCGCAGTGCAGTACTCACAGTGCAGTACTCACAGTGCAGGTACTCACAGTCACAGTGCAGTACTCACAGTGCAGGTACTCACAGTCACAGTGCAGTACTCACAGTGCAGTACTCAGAGTGCAGTACTCACAGTGCAGGTACTCACAGTCACAGTGCAGTACTCACAGTCACAGTGCAGTACTCACAGCGCAGGCGTCCCGTCCTCCTCCAGGCCAGCTGGCGCACAGCTTCGTGTCGCCGAAGCCTCCCGGGAAGAAACGAGGCAGCAGTTTGGTGTAATTTTGCTCACATTCGGTGACGTTCACCCCGCGGAGGTTCAGTGACCTCAGAATGTCGGAGAGGTCAACTGGGGAATCAAACACGGTGTCCACAGGTCACTGGTCAATTCCGAGCCACAGTTATCGCAGACGATTGGGGAAGCTTGCTGCAGTGAATGGAGTAGGCCCAACATGTAACAATACGATTCGGTATTCACGGAGTATATACATCTTGACAAATCAGAAAGTATCATGAAACGGATTTACAGGGACGAAGGTCGTACAAACTGTTTGGGAAAACTTCCTCCCTTGTATCTAGACAAAATTCAAAGCAATATTCAGGCCATTGGGGCCTTTGAAGGTGCCTTGAATATTATCCAACCCAATATATTAATATTGCATAATATCTACTGTCATGTTATGCTATTATCGTGTCATGTTATGCTATTATCGTGTCATGTTATGCTATTATCGTGTCATGTTATGCTATTATCGTGTCATGTTATGCTATTATCGTGTCATGTTATGCTATTATCGTGTTGCACTTGACATGGAATGCTCCCCTCCAGTGGAATCCAAAGAGTTGGTCACTCTGCTTGATTTGCAGCTGACGTCATCCAACGCCTCTGCCGCTCTGAAACGTTCACACGGTCACGGTCAGCACCCAATGAAGCTGTACAGCTCTGCCAGTCAAAGCACTGAGCACCTACATTTTTCGGAGAAGCTGCCCCAGCCGGCCACGGTGACGGTCTGGCCGACCAGGTCGCCTGTGGGCCCCTCCGGCAGGCAGACGGGCTGCACCAAGGCAGAGTACTGTACGGAGGCGCTGAGGCGCAGTATAGCAATGTCGTGCTGCAACTCACCCTCCTGCTCTCGAGAGACAGAGCACTCAAAAGAGAGCACAGCAGAGCACAGTGAACACTCAACAGGGCACTCAAAAGAGAGCACAGCAGAGCACAGTGAATACTGAGCACAGGCCACTCAGGACAGGGCACTCAAAAGAGAGCACAGCAGAGCACAGTGAATACTGAGCACAGGCCACTCAAGACAGGGCACTCAAAAGAGAGCACAGCAAAGCACAGTGAACACTCAACAGGGCACTCAGAGGAGAGCACAGCAAAGCACAGTGAACACTCAACAGGGCAATCAGAAGAGAGCACAGCAGAGCACAGTGAACACTCAACAGGGCACTCAGAAGAGAGCACAGCAGAGCACAGTGAACACTCAAGATAGGCCACTCAGGACAGGACACTCAACACAGAGCACAGTGAACACTCAACATAGGTCACTCAAGACAGGGCACTCAAAGGAGAGCACAGCAGAGGACAGTGAACACTCAGCAGGGCACTCAAAAGAGACCACAGCAGAGGACAGTGAACACTCAACACAGGCCACTCAGGACAGGGCACTCAAAAGAGAGCACAGCAGAGGACAGTGAATACTGAGCACAGGCCACTCAAGACAGGGCACTCAAAAGAGAGCACAGCAGAGCACAAGGAACACTCAGTAGGGCACTCAAAAGAGAGCACAGCAGAGGACAGTGAACACTCAACACAGGCCACTCAGGACAGGGCACTCAAAAGAGAGCACAGCAGAGGACAGTGAATACTGAGCACAGGCCACTCAAGACAGGGCACTCAAAAGAGAGCACAGCATAGGACAGTGAACACTCAGCAGGCCACTCAAGACAGGACACTCAAAAGAGAGCACAGCAGAAGACAGTGAATACTGAGCACAGGCCACTCAGGACAGGGCACTCAAAAGAGAGCACAGCAGAGGACAGTGAACACTCAGCAGGCCACTCAGGACAGGGCACTCAAAAGAGAGCACAGCAGAGGACAGTGAACACTCAACATAGGCCACTCAGGACAAGGCACTCAAAAGAGAGCACATCAGAGGACAGTGAACACTCAACACAGGCCACTCAGGACAGGGCACTCAAAAGAGAGCACAGCAGAGGACAGTAAATACTGAGCACAGGCCACTCAAGACAGGGCACTCAAAAGAGAGCACAGCATAGGACAGTGAACACTCAGCAGGCCACTCAAGACAGGACACTCAAAAGAGAGCACAGTAGAGCACAGTGAACACTCAATATAGGCCACTCAGGACAGGGCACTCAAAAGAGAGCACAGCAGAGGACAGTGAACACTCAACATAGTTCACTCAGGACAGGGCACTCAAAAGAGAGCACAGTAGAGCACAGTGAACACTCAATATAGGCCACTCAGGACAGGGCAGTCAAAAGAGAGCACAGTAGAGCACAGTGAACACTCAACATAGATCACTCAGGACAGGACACTCAAAAGAGAGCACAGCAGAGGACAGTGAACACTCAGCATAGGCCACTCAGGACAGGGCACTCAAAAGAGAGCACAGCAGAGCACAGTGAACACTCAACATAGGTCACTCAGGACAGGGCACTCAAAAGAGAGCACAGCAGAGGACAGTGAACACTCAGCAGGACACTCAAAAGAGAGCACAGTAGAGCACAGTGAACACTCAACATAGGTCACTCAGGACAGGGCACTCAAAAGAGAGCACAGCAGAGGACAGTGAACATTCAACACAGGCCACTCAGGACAGGGCACTCAAAAGAGAGCACAGCAGAAGACAGTGAACACTCAGCAGGACACTCAAAAGAGAGCACGGCAGAGGACAGTGAACACTCAACAGGACACTCAGGACAGGACACTCAAAAGAGAGCAAGCAGAGTACAGTGAACACTCAATATAGGCCACTCAGGACAGGGCACTCAAAAGAGAGCACAGCAGAGTACAGTGAACACTCAGCATAGGCCACTCAGGACAGGGCACTCAAAAGAGAGCACAGCAGAGCACAGTGAACATTCAACACAGGCCACTCAGGACAGGGCACTCAAAAGAGAGCACAGCAGAGGACAGTGAACACTCAACACAGGCCTCTCAAGACAGGGCACGCAACACAGGCCTCTCAAGACAGGGCACACGACACAGGCATCTCAAGACAGGGCACGCAACACAGGCCTCTCAAGACAGGGCACACGACACAGGCCTCTCAAGACAGGGCACGCAACACAGGCCTCTCAAGACAGGGCACACGACACAGGCCTCTCAAGACAGGGCACGCAACACAGGGCACTCAAAACAATACGACGTACTGGCGCAAGGTTTTCATCATGTGTTATGGCCTTGATTTATGTTTATGGTGTTACTTCCATGCAACAATAGTGAGATACTTTGCAAAATAGTTATTCATTCTCCGATCGCCTTTACTAGTAACGCAGGGAATTTTTCACAGCGTTGTAACATCTTTCGAGTGCCGTTTTCTCCGTGCGGTGTTTAATTGCTTTTAGAAATTGACCGAGCATGCTTCTGCAGAGGCTGCTATCGCGAAAAACTTGTACATATAGAACACCCCATGTATTAGCCTGCAACTGTCTGCACTGAACAGTTGCATTATAAGGTTACATAACTGATGCAGGGTGTTAGATATGAGTTAGAGAAAGTTTAGCAACTTGTTCATTGTAAAAGTTGTTAAAAATGATAATTTGTGATAATAATATATTACTTCAATCAAAAGAAAAGCCAAACTATTATAACGCGTCGGTATAAATATTTGAGTCGATATAAATCAGTCGGTATAAATATTTTAACTGCAAGTCCTTTGTGAGCTACTTTCAACATGTCCCGTAAACGTTACAGTGAATGATTGTTATCTATCGGTTGCCTAACCTTGTTGTGCCGTTGTACGAGAGATGTCTTGGCAGTGTATGAATTTGCAGTGAACAGCGTGTATGACAGCGAAGTGTCAGTATATGCATGCATCGACAATGTTTTAGTGCGAACACGATTTTTTTGGGGAAGGGGGAGGCAAATCCAGCGGCGGATTTCCAAACAGTTGTTGAGTGTGGGGGGGGGGGGGGGAGCGGGAGGGTGGGGGGGGGTAGCTGGCCGTGACGGTATTGCGACATTACGGCACAAAGTGCTTTCAGCGGTTTTAATCAATCTCCCGCCATAAGTGAAATAGAACTTGTAATCAAGGATCAAGGTCAAGGTCAGATCACAAAAGGTCACTATTGGCACGGGGTCTACGAAAGTCATGCGACACATGTTTTATTGGTTATTTTACACGTATAATTCGATATTTGTAGCCATTTTTACACCCTGACCCCATATAATGGCCCTGATGTGAAGTTCAGGGCAGGAGTGTCGCATAAGTTCAAAATTTGAAATTGATTAATCTAAATACAAAAGGCATGTGTTTCTAGACCAGTTTTGTCTCAGAAATACAGTAGTGGGATTTGTTTGTCTGTATCTGGTCAGAAAAGCCATACAATGCAATTAACAAAATGACGTCATGAATTACTCATACTTAGGGAGCCATCATAAGTCAGTCAAAAATAAAGATATTGCTTTGAAATTTGATATGGGTATCGTTCATACTTGCCTTTCCAATATATATTCCGTTTTTTCAATATCTTTGAAAATGTTGATTTTGTGAAATTTTCCGATTTTTGTTTTGTTTGGGCCAAAAACTCAACATTTTGCCAATCCGCGATAACCATGGTGATGATAATGCAATTCCCTTTCTTTTGACGGTTGTATTTGTAATTTGCAGTACAACTCGATTTTCTACGATTTTTAAAACATTTAACGTTTTCCCACCAAAAATGTCATGTCATGACGTCACTAAAATGTAATTGCCTTCGAAACTACCACACTAATTTCAATGTAATTGTAAGAAAAGACGTATAATTAATTCAGCATAAGGTGCTAAGCGTTTCACGCCAATATCTATTATATGTGTCATGTTATTGAGAAAAAACGGGAGGGGGAGATTCTACCCCCCCCCCCCCCCCCCCCAGCGGGGCGCGGGTTAACCCTATTACTGTCGGGCTAAACAAAACATACGAATCTGTCGGGGGGCCTATTCGCCTCCCACCTTCGTATCTCGGAAACCGCTGGACAGATCCTCTCTGAGAAAGCATCATTCGATTCCTTGGAGCGTGAACTACATTCCTATATTCATAAATATGATTTTTTTGTCATGGGCGGATACAGGTAGCAAAACAATGGGGAGGGGGGGAAACATAAATTTTTATATTCCTGACCTAGGACGTTGTTTGAACGCAATATTTTCATGTTGTTGGATTTCGCCACCAAATTGTATGCTCCAGGATATTCTTTTAAAATGTTGGGAAATTAACCCAATGGCCTCAAGCAGCTCAAAAGGGGATATCTAAAGATGTGACTATAATACTTTTTTGCCGTTTTGATTTCTGTTTTAGATGCTTATAATTATGTGTACGTATGAGAAAGTAAAGTATAACAGTTTGTATTTGTGCAGTGACGTTCTCAGGAGGGGAAGGGGAGGGGAATTGAGGCTTCACTTTTGTTATCTTTATCTTTGCTTATTGATATATTTTGCTATGTAGTGTTACACCATGGGTCCACAATTATCCCTACCTTCATCCCTGGAACCGCCTACGCCACACAATACAATTGTGATCCATGCAGATGATATTACACGAGATAGTCCACCGCGAAATAACGTGTTGGGTTACTAAACACTATGTGTGTGTACACTTGCCCCCAAAACCCGTTCCTGGTGTCGCCTGTGGAAACCCAAAAATATCAAAATCGCTCAAAGTGTGCAAAGAACAGCTAAGAAGGTTCACATAATTCAAAATTCCTATCTTTCAGATTTCGATGAAATACCAGTGACCCAAAATGCCTTCTAAAATACGTCCCTGAAGGCGCCCATGCACAATCCCAAAAATTGAAAAAAATGTTCAACGTGTCTACAAAAAGCAGTAAGGAAAGGTGTGAAAGTCGTAGGCTTGTATGTACAACGGTTAGAGAATGGAAACTGATTCTCTTTGAAAGCCGAGTCACGCTGAAAACCAAAACATGCCCCCAAAAAACACGCCTGGAGCCGCCCCTGGTGAGCTGAAAATTTTGCAAATTTGCCAAATATGCCCAATGAATATTTAGGAAAAGTTGAAAAGTTTGATGGCCGTATCTTTACTCGTTTGGGGACAGGAGCAGACAAACCGTAAGGGGTCGTTTTAGCCCCCCGACAATAATAGGGTTAACCAGTCAGCAACTGTACGTCCGGCCGTTTGGGGGGGGGGGCGGGTGTCATGGTTTCAGTGCATTGGGGGGGGAGCATGACCCGTTATCCCTCCCCCTCCCCTGGATCCGCCCCTGCTAGAGGAGGTATTTAACCCTCGCCCTACGGGAGTTTTTTTCACCTTCGCCCTACGGGGGGCGGGGGGCTGACAGGCCCACTGTTAACTTCCGAACCAAGCAACTTAGAGCAATTCGGTAAGAACTGTCAGCCTCCCCCCCCCCCGTAGGGCGAGGGTTAAGTGCTTGACTCGTGACAGTGTTCTTGGTTTTTGACGCTAAAAACGCCAATGTTTTAATAATTATCTGATGTTGATTTGTGAATCGAAACGCGTTCAAATAGTTTGGCTTTTCTTTTTATTAAAATAATATATTATTAGCACAAATGATCATTTTGAATAACTTTTACAATGATGTAGTGTGGGCTGTTGTCAATGGTTGGAAATGGTTTAGACGAACGGGCAGGAGTACTTGCCTTGTAGAGTGGGTGGACGATGTTGGTCACAATTCCTCCAATTAGTCGCTTGTCTTTAATGCGATTATATATTCCCATTGATACCCGGAGGTATCTCTCACTGAAAAGAGTCAGGTAACACGGTAAACAACAATCAACATAAATTGCTTTCAAACAATTCTAAATATTTTGTTTAATATATTGATAAATCCAATTAGATAATGAGGCTCATATAAAGCGAAATCTGTAGCACGAAACATCCAAAACAGCATTGCCATGCATGAACAAAAACGGTTGCGCCAGGCGGTGGGTAGTGAGTTTATTTTACTTCGTGACAAAAAATCCCCACACAGTGCGGCTACGTTCTCATACCTTTGCCATACGCTTGATATATGACACGGACAAGTGCAAGCGTTAATAAATACATGAACAAAAATGTGTCGAACAACTCACATTGTCCGGGGCGATTGAGCCGTTCAAGAAGCAGCAAACCATGCCAAATCCTCCATTGCGATACCTATCTTCCTCCTCCACCCCATCCCAGTTCCTACTCAGCATAATCATACATTGCGATACCTATCTTCCTCCTCCACCCCATCCCAGTTCCCACTCAGCATATTTATAACCTATCTTCCTACTCCACCCCATCCCAGTTCCCACTCAGCATAATTATAGCCCATCTTCCTCCTCCACCCCATCCCAGTTCCCACTCAGCATAATTATAGCCTATCTTCCTCCTCCACCCCATCCCAGTTCCCACTCAGCATAATTATAACCTATCTTCCTCCTCCACCCCATCCCAGTTCCCACTCAGCATAATTATAGCCTATCTTCCTCCTCCACCCCATCCCAGTTCCCACTCAACATAATTATAACCTATCTTCCTCCTCCAACCCATCCCAGTTCCCACTCAACATATTTATAACCTATCTTCCTCCTCCACCCCATCCCAGTTCCCACTCAGCATATTTATAGCCTATCTTCCTCCTCCACCCCATCCCAGTTCCCACTCAGCATATTTATAACCTATCTTCCTACTCCACCCCATCCCAGTTCCCACTCAGCATAATTATAACCTATCTTCCTCCTCCAACCCATCCCAGTTCCTACTCAACATAATTATAACCTATCTTCCTCCTCCACCCCATCCCAGTTCCTACTCAACATAATTATAACCTATCTTCCTCCTCCAACCCATCCCAGTTCCCACTCAGCATAATTATAGCCTATCTTCCTCCTCCAACCCATCCCAGTTTCCACTCAACATAATTATAACCTATCTTCCTCCTCCAACCCATCCCAGTTCCCACTCAACATAATTATAACCTATCTTCCTCCTACAACCCATCCCAGTTCCCACTCAACATAATAATAACCTATATTCCTCCTCCACCCCATCCCAGTTCCTACTCAACATAATTATAACCTATCTTCCTCCTCCAACCCATCCCAGTTCCCACTCAACATAATTATAACCTATCTTCCTCCTCCACCCCATCCCAGTTCCCACTCAGCATATTTATAACCTATCTTCCTCCTCCAACCCATCCCAGTTCCCACTCAGCATATTTATAACCTATCTTCCTCCTCCACCCCATCCTAGTTCCCACTCAACATAATTATAACCTATCTTCCTCCTCCAACCCATCCCAGTTCCCACTCAACATAATTATAACCTATCTTCCTCCTCCAACCCATCCCAGTTCCCACTCAACATAATAATAACCTATCTTCCTCCTCCACCCCATCCCAGTTCCTACTCAACATAATTATAACCTATCTTCCTCCTCCAACCCATCCCAGTTCCCACTCAACATAATTATAACCTATCTTCCTCCTCCACCCCATCCCAGTTCCCACTCAGCATATTTATAACCTATCTTCCTCCTCCAACCCATCCCAGTTCCCACTCAGCATATTTATAACCTATCTTCCTCCTCCACCCCATCCTAGTTCCCACTCAACATAATTATAACCTATCTTCCTCCTCCAACCCATCCCAGTTCCCACTCAACATAATTATAACCTATCTTCCTCCTCCAACCCATCCCAGTTCCCACTCACCATATTTATAACCTATCTTCCTCCTCCACCCCATCCCAGTTCCCACTCAACATAATTATAACCTATCTTCCTCCTCCACCCCATCCCAGTTCCCACTCAGCATATTTATAACCTATCTTCCTCCTCCACCCCATCCCAGTTCCTACTCAGCATAATCATACATTGCGATACCTATCTTCCTCCTCCACCCCATCCCAGTTCCCACTCAGCATATTTATAACCTATCTTCCTACTCCACCCCATCCCAGTTCCCACTCAGCATATTTATAACCTATCTTCCTCCTCCACCCCATCCCAGTTCCCACTCAGCATAATTATAGCCTATCTTCCTCCTCCACCCCATCCCAGTTCCCACTCAGCATATTTATAACCTATCTTCCTCCTCCACCCCATCCCAGTTCCCACTCAGCATATTTATAACCTATCTTCCTCCTCCACCCCATCCCAGTTCCCACTCAGCATAATTATAGCCTATCTTCCTCCTCCACCCCATCCCAGTTCCCACTCAGCATATTTATAACCTATCTTCCTCCTCCACCCCATCCCAGTTCCCACTCAGCATATTTATAACCTATCTTCCTCCTCCACCCCATCCCAGTTCCCACTCAGCATATTTATAACCTATCTTCCTCCTCCACCCCATCCCAGTTCCCACTCAACATAATTATAACCTATCTTCCTCCTCCACCCCATCCCAGTTCCCACTCAGCATATTTATAACCTATCTTCCTCCTCCACCCCATCCCAGTTCCCACTCAGCATATTTATAACCTATCTTCCTCCTCCACCCCATCCCAGTTCCCACTCAGCATAATTATAGCCTATCTTCCTCTTCCACCCCATCCCAGTTCCCACTCAGCATATTTATAACCTATCTTCCTCCTCCACCCCATCCCAGTTCTCACTCAGCATAATTATAGCCTATCTTCCTCCTCCACCCCATCCCAGTTCCCACTCAGCATAATTATAGCCTATCTTCCTCCTCCACCCCATCCCAGTTCCCACTCAGCATATTTATAACCTATCTTCCTCCTCCACCCCATCCCAGTTCCCACTCAGCATAATTATAGCCTATCTTCCTCCTCCACCCCATCCCAGTTCCCACTCAGCATAATTATAGCCTATCTTCCTCCTCCACCCCGTCCTAGTTCCCACTCAGCATAATTATAGCCTATCTTCCTCCTCCACCCCATCCCAGTTCCCACTCAACATAATTATAACCTATCTTCCTCCTCCACCCCATCCCAGTTCCCACTCAACATAATTATAGCCTATCTTCCTCCTCCACCCCATCCCAGTTCCCACTCAACATAATTATAACCTATCTTCCTCCTCCACCCCATCCCAGTTCCCACTCAGCTTAATTATAGCCTATCTTCCTCCTCCACCCCATCCCAGTTCCCACTCAACATAATTATAACCTATCTTCCTCCTCCACCCCATCCCAGTTCCCACTCAGCATAATTATAGCCTATCTTCCTCCTCCACCCCATCCCAGTTCCCACTCAGCATATTTATAACCTATCTTCCTCCTCCACCCCATCCCAGTTCCCACTCAGCATAATTATAACCTATCTTCCTCCTCCAACCCATCCCAGTTCCCACTCAACATAAGTATACATGGATCCGACTCCGAGGACTAAAAAGGAACAATACAATTCGATTCGATAGTCCACATGAGCCAGGGCGTTCCGACGCGGATGCAGGCCCCTCCATGGGATGAGCATACCTGCCGATATTGAAGCCTCTGTGAGCTGCCATAATGGCGGCCTGTTTCGCCTCGTTGATGCAGGTGGCCGCCGTCAGAACGTGCCAGTGGTCGATCAGGGTGCCTCCGCAGCGGAAATCCCAGGAGCCCGCCGTGATGTTCCAGAGCTCCAGCATCACCTGCGTCCGGTGCATGGCAGCACAAGTCATCCAACCACCCTCGTCAGTGTCTAGTCATCTACCCTCGTCAGTCATCTACCCTCGTACTACCCTCGGCAGTGTCCTAAGCTGCACTATCATCGAGCATCGAGCACGTGTCATACGTAACTCGTTAGCCCTATTTGTAACAGGGGGGGGGCGGATTCCGCCCCCCCCCCTCTCATGTTTTTCGCAGATATCTCCAGAACGGCTGGGAGCAGGCCCATGAAATTTTGGGACTTTTCATAGAATTGAATACCACATTTGGAGTAAAAAATTTGAGTTCGTAACCTGAACAGAGGCGGCTCCAGGGCACAGTTTTGGGTGGGTTCGGAGGCGACATTTGGCGATAATACGGAAATGCGATCTTCACGGTTTCTTCCTAACTTTGTCAAGTATGAAGGAGTTACATCGGTTTACGGTGATTGCAACAAGTGCAAATTAGTTGATGTTATTGAAATATAAACAAAATTGCATGGCAGAGGCGGTTTCAGGGGCTTGAAAGGGGGGGGGTCCTGAGGAAGTATTCAATGCTTGGCGGGAAGCCAACAGAGCGATGTAAGGGACATTTATAGCTATCAAGATGTTAAAGATAGCTTCTGCTTCCATTATCTGCATAATTTATTACATATAGTTCCAGGGGCGTGTTCAGGCACATGCAAAGGGGGTGACTGACATGGTGATGACGATATGCCAGCGATAACGGCGCAATCGACGTT
>JAXIVJ010005645.1:0-10000 GCA_036785665.1 Chirona hameri
AAATTCTTGGGGTGTACGTCGACTCAGCGCTGACATGGGAAAAACAGGTGTCACAGGTGACCCATCGCTGTTACCATGTTCTCGTCGGGCTGTCCAAGTTGAGATACAAGCTACCATTTGCGACCAAAAAGTTACTGATTCAGGCACTCGTGTTCCCTCACGTTAAGTACTGTTCCACTGTATGGGGAGGATGCTCTACCACCCAAAAGCCTCGCATACAGAGAGCCATCAATTTTGGAGCACGTATCATCACTGGACTGGTCCGACGAGAGCATATCACTCCTGCCCTGGAGTCTCTGGGATGGGAGAGATTCGATGGCATGTTGGAGGAGCGTGATGTGGCCATGATTCGCAAACTGATATCGCCTGACGCACCGCCGGCGCTGGCTCATCTCGTCCAGCGTCGCTCGGATGTGACTATAAGGCGTACTCGTGGCAACTGTGGAGATCAGTTAGAGCTGCCGAAAATTAGAACGGAACGCACCAGACGCAGTTTTCCGTTTAGGGCTGTCTCCTCATGGAACAGCAGAGACCACGCGAAGGGATGACAGGAGAAGTTGAAAGTGACCATCTGCGATGTTTTTGTACTGCAAGTGTCTATTCTAGTATTTTAATCGCTTTTATTGTATACCTTTAATGATAGGACTTCACATGCTGTATTTAGTTAGGTATTTTACTGCCTGTATATGCCGAGAGGGCTGAAAAACCATCATTTATGGAGACCTCAATACACTTGACTTGACTTGACATTTGCAACGGAAAGTGAACGGTATAACGTGGTTTTTACACCCCAAATAAGGCCATGGTAACCGATCATGTCAGCTGCTCTCCAGAAATTCCATGACCAGGTGGAACCTTATAATTCGTTTGGGCTCAATCTAGAATCTCCAACGAATAATATGATGCTACTTTTCACCACTTTTTCCAAGCGTAGCCCAGTCAGGAAGCCGTTCAGATTTGCCATTTATACATTGGTCCCTATGGCGCCCGCGATGTTTTGCCCCCAGGACGGCTGACGCCACCACACAGTGTGGGAACGGGCCGTCCGGCGTATGCGGCGCGCGAGTTGGCTGTCTAGGTATTATATTGATGTCAGTGATTCCGGGTAAAGCCGACTGCTAATTTTCAACACCCATGACAACGGCGAGGTATATTGCGAGGTGGATTCGCTGAACATGTTGACAGAAACTGGCTATTTTACGACTTTCCGCTTCCGAACGGTATGAAACTTTGTCATAACATATACAATGTATTGATGAATCAGAAACGTTAGGACATAAGTCTGGAAAATGTCTTTTTAGCATACTTTCAAAGATTTCCAGAGTGTCACTTGACACCCTGAACATTTTGTTGCCGTAGCTAGCCTGGCACTTCGGGAAACCTATTTCAAAAACAAATATAAAATATGATAGTATGATAATTATTCACTGTAAATTATTCATCACCCTCTGTTCCAATATTCTGTAAATTTATTTTCGTTTAAAGCCTCTTATTGTTTTGCAATCTACTAAAAACCTTACACGTCGTAGCCTTTCTAATTCGGGCCGACGTCGGCTCGATGTCGGGGTAACATCGGCTATACGTCGGGAGCATGTCTGGTCAATAGCGGGTGCATAAGCAATGGAGAAAATGCATGGTAAATCATCATTGAAGATTTCGGCGAAAATAGTTGATGGATGGATGCAAGGCTATATAACAAAGTAGGCCATTCCGGCCAAAAACAGGGTCTCATGGTCTCTGATTGGTCGATGATCGTGACGTCAATGGTACATGACTTTTGCTAGCCGACATGATCAGCGTGCAAAATCCCATTAGGATCCCCCTCTAACTCGAAAATTAAAAAGGCTAGCAAGACACAAAACACATTGTTCGAAAGCTCTCTGCAAGGTTATTCGAAGTTATTTGGGTATTATTTGGCTCAGGTCAATATTGAGGTCACCAGAGGTCATCAAAGGTCACATTTTTCAAGTGAAGGACTTTGCTTTAGAAACCCCCAAATATTTATGGAACTATGAGAGCTAGTAACAAACGGGAAAAAGTAATCGAAAGCCCATGAAAATTCAAATAGCCTTAGTTGTATTTAAATTGAAGCTCAGGTCAATAGTTTAGGCCCCAGAAGTCACCAAAAGTCACGAGGACATTTTTCCAAAACGCTTTTAATAAATAACTTTGTATTGGTTAAACAGTAAATATTCTAACACCATCGTGTTTGTCTCGTAAAGGTGCTTCGAAACAACATATTAAAGGTGACCTGCTTAGGTCAACTTCAAAATTTGACCTCAGGTCAAGGTTATTTGGTGACCCAGGTAGGGCATGCTGCATATGGGGCGACGCGACTCGACGAGACAAATATAGTGGTGCCATTTTCATGTTTCTATCTTTATTATATCAAGAGGTATTGCCAAAAGGGTGCTGGTGACCTGAGATGACCTCAGCCGACCTTGCAGAGGTCACTCAGCAACAATTACACCTGGGTCATCACTAATGAGCTAAAATAACACGATTCTGAAAGAATTGGCCTGATCCAATGCATATTCTCTGAAAAGGCATGTGTATATTTTCCCAAATTGAATTATAATGGGGAGGTCACGAAATTTACCTGACCTTAGGTCACCGATACAAATCAAAATGAGATAAACGAATTGTAGGTACCTACTGTTATGTTGTGCCGTGCGCTCGGTGGGCCGGGCAGTCTTGGCCGGCGCGGCCGCCGCCGCCCGTCTGACCCCGGCGGTGACCTGTCACCGCCGCGGGCTGTGACCGCGCCCACCGAGGCGATTTGTGCGTTGGCCGTCAGAGGGTAAATACAGTCTACTCCGAGCTCCCGTCGTGTGCACAGCAGCAGCAGCAGCAGCGGACACAACATGGCGCGGTCGGTACTCTAATCTACGCAGCACCCAGCAGCACTCGGCATGGCGGAGGAGAAGACGGCGGACGTGGCGCTCCTAACCCGACTCCTGGCGCAGCAGATGGAGTTGGCGCAGGAAGCTCAGCGCCAAGGACAGCTTCGGGAGGAACGCATGGCCGTGATGATGGAGCGCATGTGGGCCGGGCCCGCCGTGGCCGGTGCGGCCGTCGCCGCCCCCGCCGATGCGCGTCCAGCCGCCAGCTCTCACCTTACTCCGAGACTGCCGGCGTAGACTACGCCGGCGCCGCAGCTGTCCGTCATCGGCATCGCTGAAGGAGTTTGAGTCCTGGCGACAGAAGTTCGCCGGCTACACGCTGCTGACAGGAGTTAACAAGCTGCAACCTGCGGAACAGAAAGTTGCTCTGCTCGCCCTCCTCGACGACGACTGGACCAGGGTGGTGGGGTATGGCCTGCCAATCCCCGAGGACGCTGACATCGACACGGTCATCACGGCGATGCAAGCGCACCTGCGACGTCAGCGCAACGTCATCATTGACCTCCGTGATTTTTTCATGCGGGTCCAAGAACCAGGTGAGACCGTGGACGACTTCCTCTGCGGACTGAAGGAGATCGCCTCCTTCTGCGACTTCTGCCACCACTGCCTAGACAACAGGTTCCGGGACCACATCGTCGTCGGCACGCGGGACGAGGAGGCACGCCGCCGCATGCTTGAGGAACCTGAACACACGCTACAGAAGGCGGCAGACATCACCCGGGCGTCGGAGAACGCCGCTTCTAACAGCTCAGCGATCCGCGACTCGACTGGACTGACCTTGGGGAAGATCTCCCAGTACCAGCGGGGTCGCAGCCGCCCGAAGGAGCGGCCGGCCGAGAAGAGGTGCCCCCGTTGCGGTGGCGAAGCACACCGGGACGCCCGCGACTGCAGAGCCACCGACCAGACTTGTCGCTCCTGTGGCAAGGTGGGCCACTACGCGTCTGTCTGCCGCGGTCGCAGCGCTAGTCGCTCCCGCCCAGTGTCAGAAAAGTGGCTCCACGATCTAAGTTCGCGGAACAAATTTTTCGCCAGCGGCGGTACATTTTTTAAAATGCGTATACCAGTATTTTTTTCGTAATTTTTGATACGCGTTTCTACACAACCTTTTTTAATATATGCCAATATGTGCATATATTATTATGTGGAAAGTTGATGAATCGTCAGTCGTATTTCCTGTACAGATGTGGTCTTGGCGTCAGTCGGAGACCGAGACTCTCGGGTCGTATGTTAAAAGGTACCTTGTATCGTTGCGTATGCGTATATGGGAAACTGGGCTCAAGTCTCAGTCTAAAGTACTGCCGTCTTTTGCATCACGTGTTTTTAGTGTCCCAGGGTTATCCATGGCCCCGATGACGATGATATCGGTGGCGGGATTGTAACCTGAATACTAAAACAAAAAATGGGAGGTTTTAAAAAGTTTTTGGTTTAATTTTTGGAAAAGCACAAGTTTTCCTTCCCTGAATCACTGTAGAAATTTCGGATGTTAGGAATTTGGAGGTTCCGCCTTCCGATTTTTTAAACAATTTGTGTCCCATCAGGTGATGAGACAAATCGGAACGTGACAGTGCTGTCACGTTCCGGCCATTGTTCGGAAAGTCAAGTCTCAGTCTAATTTCTATGCTCGCCAGCCATTTCCACCCGCAGACTAAAAAACATTATTTACAGTCAAAGTTTTCACGGAACAAAACTTCGACGTTCAGAAAAATGGAGAAACGGGCCACTTGTCTGACACTGCTCCCGCCCCTCAGCAGCGAACGCGGACCGTCCCTACGGGCGGACTGGCGGGAGCAGACGAGTGTCTCTCGTCACTGTGAAGAAGTGGGCAACGTCAGCACCATCTCCTGCACGACCTTCAGCAGCAGGTTGCGGTTCGGACCGCATGATCCAGGGTCTGCAGACCAGTCGCACTCCACAAGTTCAGCTGCTACTGCATCGCACCGACGGACGCAAGCAGCAAACTGTGTGGACACCGGACACCGGTGCTGAGGTGTCGGTGATCTCACTGGACGAGGCGACGCTGATGGGCATCAGCGTCAAGGAGCTGGCACCTCCCTCTGGCAGTCTGTTCACAGCGGACGGCAGGGAGCTGCCCTGCCTGGGATCCTGTGACGTCACACTGCAGTTCGGTGACGTCAACAAGGCTGTAACCACATCTGTGGTGAAGAAGCTGCACAGCTCGCTGCTGTCGTGGCACGACGCCGTTCACCTGGGCATCCTGCACAAGGAGTTCCCGCAGCAGATCCGGTCAGTCACCTCTCAAATCGAAGCGCATGTCAGCCAGTCTCAGCCAGTCACAGCCCAGAAGACGAGACCTGGGAGAAGCAGGATACCCCGCAGGCACAAGGGGTCATCACCTGAATCACCTGGCGGCGTGACTCAGAAGACGTCGCAGTCACACCCACTGAAGCCGACGTGGGATGACAAGTGTGCCCAGCCGTCACTTCAAGAGCGGAAGGAACACTTCGCGACAATGAAGAAAGCCTTCCCACGTGTCTTCGATGTCACAACTCTACGGAAGATGTCCGGTGGACCGATGGACATCAAGCTGACAGAAGACGCCAGACCAGCTGCTGTCTCCACAGCACGCAGTATCCCGTTCTGCTGGCGTGAGGACATTCGGCGCCAGCTGGATGACCTACTGGAGAAAGACATCATCGAACCGGTGGAGCATCCGACCGAGTGGTGCCACCCCATCGTACCAGTCGCCAAGCGGTCATCGGACGGCACGGTCTCCGGCTGCCGTCTGACGGTGGACCTGGCCAAGCTCAACCGCTTCGTCAAGAGGCCGGCGTACCCTGTCAGATCGCCGCACGACGCAGTCGCGTCCATCGGCAGCGGTGCGAGGTACTACACCAAGCTGGACAGCAAGTCTGGGTACCACCAGATCCCCATCTGCAAAGAAGACCAGGACAAGACCTGCTTCATCACGCCCTGGGGCCGTTTCCGCTACAAGCGCGCCGTCATGGGTCTGGTATCATCTGGTGACGAGTACAACCGAAGAGGCGACGCTGCACTCGGAGACATCTCACAGACGTGCAAGGTCGTGGATTACATCCTGGCGTACGACACAAGCTATTCAGCTCACCTGCAGCACGTCTGGGACATCCTGCAGAGATGTGAAGAGCACGGGATGACACTGAACCTGGAGAAGTGCCCCTTCGCTGAAGCTGAAGTGGAGTTCTGCGGATTTAAGGTCAACCAGACGGGCTACACCGCAGACGACAAGAAGGTGCGCGCCATCGCGGAGTTCCCGCAGCCGGCGTGCCTCACAGACCTGAGATCGTTTCTCGATCTTGTGAACCAGCTGGGCGACTTCTCGCCAGACGTCGCGGTCGCTGCTGAGCCACTGAGACATCTCCTGCGGCCAAAGAACGACTGGGTCTGGACGCCGCTGCACTCCAAGGCCTTCGACGACGTGAAGAAGGCGTTGGTATCGCCGCCCGTCCTGGACTTCTTCTGCCCACGGCGGCGTACAGTCTTGGAGGCTGACGCCGTACGCCTGCATGGACTGGGATTCTGTCTCCGTCAGCAAGATGAAGGCGGACGGTGGAGACTCATCCAGTGCGGTTCCCGCTTCCTGTCGGACGTGGAGTCGCGCTACGCCATCTGCGAGATCGAGATGCTGGCGGTGGCATGGGCCTGCAGGAAGTGCAGCCTCTACTTGTCCGGCATGCAGCAGTTCGAGGTAGTCACCGACCATCGCCCACTCATCCCAGTGCTGAACTCTAAGAGCCTCATGGACTTCGAGAACCCGCGACTACAACGGCTACGAGAACGCCTCACGCCGTTCAACTTCGTCGCCACCTGGCGGCAGGGTAAGATGCACGCCATCCCGGATGCTTTGTCCCGAGCACCAGTGGATTCTCCGACTCCGGACGTCGAAGAGGCGGAGCAGGACGTGGCTCACCAGATAGCCAGTCTGGTCGCCAGGCTCACCGCCAGCGCCCCGCAGAGGAGGCGGAAGAGTCTCCGTTCCCGGACGCCACTCTGGAGAAGGTCCGGGCAGCTGCGGAGCGTGACCCGGAGCACGTCGCTCTCAGGGACGTTGTTCTGGCTGGCTTCCCGGACCACAAGTCTCAACTGGACTCCCTGCTGCGCCCGTACTGGGGAGTTCGGGACCGCCTGGCCGTTGATGGCAGCCTGCTGGTGTGCGGTCAGCGACTGCTGATCCCACAGAGCCTTCGTCGAGAGACGCTCGTTAAACTTCACGCCAGCCACCAGGGGGTGGACCGCACCAAGCGCCGGGCCAGACAAGTGGTCTACTGCCCCGGGCTCGACCAGGACATCGCCACCTACGTCGGCTCGTGTGGATCCTGCCAGCTGCACCTCACAAGTCAACAGAAGGAACCACTAGTCGGAGAGGCGACGCCCACCCGGGTCTTCGAGGCAGTCTCAGCTGACTACTTCTCCTGGGCGGGTCGTGCCTACCCTGTGTACGCCGACCGCCTCTCTGGGTGGCCATTCGTGTTCCACTGCACTGGAGAGACATCTGCACGGGACCTGGTATCCAGTCTCCGGAATGCTTCACGAGGGACTTGCCCTAAAATTTCGTCCGAATTCGTGTGTCAAGCGTATAAGGTACGGTCCCGCCGGCTTATTATCCCTGACATCACGAGGGGCCTGAAGCCTCGGTTCCACCAGTCTCTCGCTAGGATGTCCCAGCCCGTCCCACTGGGAGTTCTCGATCCCCCAAGAGCATCAGGTTCAACCAGGGCATTCCCGCGACTTACTGCGCCTGAGCTCCGCTATAACACACGGCTTCCTGAACCCCGTCCACACATCTGACAACTTGTCCGTCTCCACGTCAAAATGGTCTAGTCTTACTTGAATCTTCCTTACCTCCACACCCTTTTCCTTCCTCACACGTGCATTGACCATGTTGACAGGCATATTGCGCACAGGGGCGCGGCTACGTACTGTCTAGGCCTCCTCACAATCTTCTCCATTAGTCTCCGTGGTCAGTTTCGGTCATACCGCGATCATCATGCCTCCTTAGTGCATTGCATCCTTTATTCCCCGACTTTACGTTAATGGATGTCCCTGGGTGTGCGTCCGCACGTTCGTATGTCATAAGTATGTATGTATGTATGTATGTATGTATGTATGTATGTATGTATGTATGTATGTATGTATGTATGTATGTATGTATGTATGTATGTATGTATGTATGTATGTATGTATGTATGTATGTATGTATGTATGTATGTATGTATGTATGTATGTATGTATGTATGTATGTATGTATGTATGTATGTATGTATGTATGTATGTATGTATGTATGTATGTATGTATGTATGTATGTATGTATGTATGTATGTATGTATGTATGTATGTATGTATGTATGTATGTATGTATGTGTGTGTGTATGTATGTATGTATGTATGTATGTATGTATGTATGTATGTATGTATGTATGTATGTATGTATGTATGTATGTATGTATGTATGTATGTATGTATGTATGTATGTATGTATGTATGTATGTATGTATGTATGTATGTATGTATGTATGTATGTATGTATGTATGTATGTATGTATGTATGTATGTATGTATGTATGTATGTATGTATGTATGTATGTATGTATGTATGTATGTATGTATGTATGTATGTATGTATGTATGTATGTATGTATGTATGTATGTATGTATGTATGTATGTATGTATGTATGTATGTATGTATGTATATAAGTATGCGTGTATGTATGTATGCATGTATGTATGTATGCTTGTATGTATGTATGTATGTATGTTTGTAGGTATGTATGCAGGTAGGTAGGTAGGTAGGTAGGTAGGTAGGTAGGTAGGTAGGTAGGTAGGTAGGTAGGTAGGTAGGTAGGTAGGTAGGTAGGAAGGTAGGTAGGTAGGTAGGTAGGTAGGTAGGTAGGTAGGTAGGTAGGTAGGTAGGTAGGTAGGTAGGTAGGTAGGTAGGTCGGTAGGTCGGTAGGTCGGTAGGTCGGTAGGTCGGTAGGTCGGTAGGTCGGTAGGTCGGTAGGTCGGTAGGTCGGTAGGTCGGTAGGTCGGTAGGTCGGTAGGTCGGTAGGTCGGTAGGTCGGTAGGTCGGTAGGTCGGTAGGTCGGTAGGTCGGTAGGTCGGTAGGTCGGTAGGTCGGTAGGTCGGTAGGTCGGTAGGTCGGTAGGTCGGTAGGTCGGTAGGTCGGTAGGTCGGTAGGTCGGTAGGTCGGTAGGTCGGTAGGTCGGTAGGTCGGTAGGTCGGTAGGTCGGTAGGTCGGTAGGTCGGTAGGTCGGTAGGTCGGTAGGTCGGTAGGTCGGTAGGTCGGTAGGTCGGTAGGTCGGTAGGTCGGTAGGTCGGTAGGTCGGTAGGTCGGTAGGTCGGTAGGTCGGTAGGTCGGTAGGTCGGTAGGTCGGTAGGTCGGTAGGTCGGTAGGTCGGTAGGTCGGTAGGTCGGTAGGTCGGTAGGTCGGTAGGTCGGTAGGTCGGTAGGTCGGTAGGTCGGTAGGTCGGTAGGTCGGTAGGTCGGTAGGTCGGTAGGTCGGTAGGTCGGTAGGTCGGTAGGTCGGTAGGTCGGTAGGTCGGTAGGTCGGTAGGTCGGTAGGTCGGTAGGTCGGTAGGTCGGTAGGTCGGTAGGTCGGTAGGTCGGTAGGTCGGTAGGTCGGTAGGTCGGTAGGTCGGTAGGTCGGTAGGTCGGTAGGTCGGTAGGTCGGTAGGTCGGTAGGTCGGTAGGTCGGTAGGTCGGTAGGTCGGTAGGTCGGTAGGTCGGTAGGTCGGTAGGTCGGTAGGTCGGTAGGTCGGTAGGTCGGTAGGTCGGTAGGTCGGTAGGTCGGTAGGTCGGTAGGTCGGTAGGTCGGTAGGTCGGTAGGTCGGTAGGTCGGTAGGTCGGTAGGTCGGTAGGTCGGTAGGTCGGTAGGTCGGTAGGTCGGTAGGTCGGTAGGTCGGTAGGTCGGTAGGTCGGTAGGTCGGTAGGTCGGTAGGCCGGTAGGCCGGTAGGCCGGTAGGCCGGTAGGCCGGTAGGCCGGTAGGCCGGTAGGCCGGTAGGCAGGTAGGTAGGTAGGTAGGTAGGTAGGTAGGTAGGTAGGTAGGTAGGTAGGTAGGTAGGTAGGTAGGTAGGTAGGTAGGTAGGTAGGTAGGTAGGTAG
>JAXIVJ010005645.1:15000-37500 GCA_036785665.1 Chirona hameri
CAAAATATATCGTACAGGTATTTCACGTAAATTATCGCATCACTCGGACTTTACCAGAAACAATTGGCATTTAATATATCAGTAAACATTGCCCACCAAAACATACCTTTACTCATCGTAATTGAATTGAGTATTTAATTGCATCGAGCCAAAAAAATGCATTACCCTGCCTTGTAAGCATTTAATTCACGTCATGACCCTTCGTTAATATTATTACGTTAATATTATGCATTATATTACGTTATTTTCCCCAAAAATATGTCGCTCCTCAGTCGCTCATCATTATTCCTTCCTCAGTCCACCCTCATTCACATTCCAAATTAGAGCAATATATATATAATTCACACAAGGGTTTATTTACAGAAACAAATGGTGCACCAATAGTGTAAGTCAATCGTCTCGTGAGAAATCTGTCCAAGTCCAATCAGTGCAAACAGTCAAATCAGTTAGGGCTCATCACCAGCATTTACAAAACATTGAGAATCATCAGCCTTTCTAAAATAACTGTCAATGATAACCAGGCCACAATGAAAATGTAAAAATCCTATAATCTGCCTACCGTTCAGACAATTCGATAAATGATGATTTCGAGCTTGCGCGCTGGCACACAACTACAACAAGAAAACATACTGTGACTGAATGACCAATTCATGGCAGGTGAGTAATCGGAATAGAGCGGCCGCCAATGACTGCATTTTTTTTAAAAAAAAGGTGCACGGGGATGTACAAAACTAACGGCGAGTGGAAGGTAGGACCGACAGGATTGTGCAGACCTCGACCTTACTTGTGATGATGCGTGTGCTCGTCTTTCGCCAAATTAATTTAAACAAACAACAACAACAACAATAGTAAATTTTCAGGGTTGCTGCCCTTCAGCCTCAGTTATCACTTCGTCTCTTCTGTCCATCTTGGCTTTCTCTTGTTTCAGGAAAATAAATCAACTTCTTGACTGAGGCAATTAATTTTCATGACTCCACAAAGTTACTCCAAAAATCTTCTGTCACAGCCACATGAACGTCGACCCTGTCGTGACGAGCGTCACGACAGTGGGCCGCGGCCGGGCCTCGCGGCGAGGGCCGCGGCCGCCTCCGTTCGTGCACTCTCACGGTCCAGTCCCGACTGTCCTCTCCCCCGTACGTACGTCACAAAAAGGGTCCCCCGTTTGCTCTGGTCAGGCCTTTTAACAACTTTCACTTTCCTACCAAAAGCTTTCACCTCCTCTCCCTAGTCGGTTGCCGCCCAGGCGTTTTGCGTCCACAGGCTGCCACGTATTGCGCCACGTCCTTCGTCGATTGGCCAGTCTAGTTCTTTTTGCTGCCACGAATGCTCTGATTTCGGCCACGTGTAACGCCTCGGGACACTTTCCGCCGCTTCTGTGCCCGGCCGCCGCCCAAGCGTTCGCATTCCTGGGCCGCCCTTCACCCGGCTCCGTCAAAACAAGGGGAGCCGACACCTGTTTTCGTTTTTCTCTGCAGCTGAACCCGGCTGGCCGTGGTCCCAGGCTCCAGCGCCGACTACAGAGACGCTTGTCTCATCCACCGTCCATCACTGGATAGCTTTTGCTGCTAATTATTGAATGTTTTGACGGTGTTGCAAATTTCTGATGTTTGATTGAAAGAAAAAAAATGTATCGCATTACAGCAGCAGCTGACACAATACCTACTTATGACCTAATGAAATCCTGCAAGTTTCAAATTTATCGGACAAACACTACGAGTGCTTGTAATTACTATCTTGTAGTAATAACTAGTGTAGTGTAGTAATATAATGTAATATTGTAGTACTATATTTTGCCTTGGCACGAACACAAACATTTTTTGGATGTATGGTCACTTAACGTGACCTGCAGTGATCTGACTTGCGACGACCTTAAGTTAAAACTTTCACACAATGTGGGTAATTGATGCACAATTAGCCGTACCAAATTTGCTGCGCGCCGCTGTTTTCTCGCTATTCTCGAGAAACTTCAGGGGTGGTCAACAAGACCAAAAAGACCAGATCTCCTCGGATTTAGGCCACTATATTTTGCTGGACCTCTAAATGGTCGCAAAAGAACGTCGGACAGGCCCATGTTGAAGACTAAGTCAAATCTAGTGATCCCACCTAAAAAAAATGTAAGTTCGTGCCGCAGCCACATTGTTTGACCGATCAGTTAGATACTCACAGGATTTAATCAGGTCATAAACACCTACAATTCTGCTATTTCGGATGATTTTTATATCGGTGACATAAGGTGAAGTTTATTTTGTGACCTCCCAATTATAAGTCATTGGGCAAACATGAAAATGCATATAAATCCACAGGAAATGGCTAAATTTGCCCAATTTTCACCAGAGTCCCGCATCTTTTGCAAAATACAAAGATCCAGTGGCGGATCTACGGTTGTGCAAAATGGGCAATTGCCCCCCCCCCAAAACCACCTGAAATCGGCGCAAGATTGACACATTTCCAGATATAGAAGAAATCTAAGCAACTTTCACTAAGGAAAGTTAACTTTAACCCGCGCCGTGCCGGTGCTCGGCGCCACCTTCGCCGTGCCGGGGAGGGGGGCGTTTCGACGCCCCCTTGAACTCGGCTCCTATGGGACATAGACCAAACCCGAAAACATCGTTCGAAAGCTTGTCAAAAAGCATTTTGAATCTATTCAGACATTTTGTTTGTCAGGTCAATATTGAGGTCACCAGAGGTCATCAAAGGTCACATTTTCCAGTTTTAGGACTTCGTCCAGAAACCTCCAGATATCACCGGAACTATGCTATCCAGGAACAAACCGAAAAAGCAATGGTAAGCTCTTGAAAATGCAATTGCCAATGTGTCCTCAGATGATTTGAGCTCAAGTCAATAGTTTAGGTTCAAGACTTCATCAAATGTAAAAGAAAATAACAAAAGAGTTTTCACAAATAACTTTTTTACCTGAAAATGATAAGGCAATAATGTTGAAGTTATCGTGTTTGTCTTGTCAAGGCGCTTTTAATCATATTCATGATGACCAGGTTAGGTCAACTTATAAATTTAACCTCAGGTCTTGGTCAAGTGGTGACCCAATTAGGTCATGTTGCACATTGGGAGACGTGCCTCGACGAGACAAACACATTGGTGGCAGTTTCACTTCTCCATCTGTGTTTTGTTGAGAGTTATTGACAAAAAAGTGTTGGTGACCTCGGATGACCTCCATTGACCCTGTAGGGATCACTGAACGAAAATTGCACCTGGGTCTTCAATAATGTCCTATGATAACATGATTCAGAAGGAATTAGGCTGATATCGTGCGTATCTTCATAATCAGCATTTGAATATTTCCCCATTGACTTATAATGGGGAGGTCACGAAATTGACCAGACCTTAGGTCACCGATATACAAAATCCGAGATAGAAGAATTGTAGGTACCTATGACCTTATGAAATCCCGTAAGTACGATCGCAATCGGCTAAAAACTGTGGCTGTGGTGTGACCACAATTTTTTTTTGGAGTCGAGGTCACGTGACCTGGTCTGGTGACCTGACCTGAGATGACCCCATGTATTTTTTTCGACCATAATGTGGACAATTGATGCCCGAACAGCTATGCCAAAATCGGCGGGACTGCACGCCGCCGTTTTCCGCTATCCTCGAAAAACCTGAGGGTTGGGCGTCTAACCCCCCCCCCCTCCCCCTCCCCACACCGGCACGGCGCGGGTTAAATCAGCTATCAATGCATAAACCAGCCAAATCCGATACGTTTACAGAATTATGTGAGCCTTTTTGAAATTCCCCCCCCCCCCCCAAACCCCCCGTTCTGGATCCGACAATGCTCTCTCTCCATGTGGTATTTTTATCCTGTGACCTCCACGAGGTAAAATATATTCACCCTGATGTCATTCGTGATTTTTCTTCCATAACTTTTTTACCGAACCAGTAAGGCGCCGTAGTTGGCGATGAACGAGCGAACGCAAAGGAGATGTATGGTTAATTTTAACACGATCAGGGAAGTAGTTTCTGAGATACAAATACGTGGTGCACACGTGCGCACGTGCAGAAGCACCACACCCGCTTGATAGGTATTCTTGTGGGAAAGTGGCGACTGAGAGATCCCTAACCACACACCAAATTTTGAACACAATCGGCTCAGCAGTTGCCCTCACCCACTCCAAATTGTGTGGCGACGTTCCTGATCCAACAACCCCCGATCTCCCCACTCCGCCGCTAATGAGCAATTGTTCAAAGGATATTGAATTTCAAGATTCAATTCAAGATATTCCGGAAATAATTTAAAGATACTTATTTTGGCTGAGAAATACTAAAACTTTGGAATATCATGACATTTGCATTTGGTTTGTATACATTAATCACCAGGTAGGCATATTTTATTTTAATTGAATACCTATCAAGCGAAAAATGAAATGCAAATACTTAAATCTGGGTGGGCAACATTTCTTGATTGGGGGGGGGGGGGGGGCAAAACGGCTCACTGGGGGCATTTGCCCCCCAGTTAACATGTTAAAATAGGCCCTGCAATTATTTCAGAATCATGTTATTTTAGCTCATTATTGATGACCCAGGTGCAATTGTTGCTCATTGACCTCTGCAAGGTCGGCTGAGGTCATCTCACGTCACTAGCATCTTTTTGACAATAACTCTTGATATAATAAAGATAGAGACGTGCAAATGACACCACCATGTTTGTCTCGTCGAGTCGCGTCGCCCCATATGCAACATGACTTACCTGGGTTACCAAATGACCTTGACCTCAAGGGCGGATTCAGGATATTTTAGGAGGGGTGGCCGCAGGCCAATTTAGGGGGCCTTCCAAAGAAAGGGCGCCGTCACTGACCGAAAGGGCGCCGTCACTGGCCGAAAGGGCGCCATCAATGGCCGAAAGGGCGCCGTCAATGGCCGAAAGGGCTCAGTCACTGGCCGGAAGCAGGAGCGGATCCAGGGAAACTTTTCGGGAGGGGCACATCATACTTCAAGGGGCCCTCGAGCTGAAAAGGGCCCCGGGCGTTTTTGCGGGTCTGAAAGGGCCTCCAGTCGGTCTGAGTGTATTTGCAGGTAGGAGAAAGCCATTGACAAGCCTAAGAGGGCCATCGTCAGGCCTGAGAGTGCCCTATGCAGGGGCGTCGCCGACAATTTTTGAGTGGGGGGTCGGCTGAAATGAGAGAAACAAATGTAACCACATTTGTTCTGCGTGCCTTTGCAACATTTGTAATGTCAGTGGATTTTAATGTTACAGTAGGTACTTGTTATTTAGCGCCGCCAAGCGCAGAAAAATTCTTACGGATTGGCCTGATAAAACCCAGAAATACAGGCGATGGACCTTGTAGAGAATAAGAAGCTAAAACTGTATTAATTCAATTCAGCGTTACGACGAACCGAAGACGATGACTGGCTTCGTTATGATGATGACCACCGACAAGAGCGCCGCCACCTTCCGAAAGTTGGGGGGGGGGGGGGGGGGGGGGGGACGGAGGCATTCTGAAGTCGATTGTTTCCATGCAACGCCCATAGGCGTAATGTTAAAATCAGAAAATGTTGGGGGGACATGTCCCCCCCGTCCCCCCTGTGGCGGAGCCCCTGGCCACTGATGTGACGCCGCGAAGCGGCGTGAAAAATTGAATTTTAGGTCGTGGAAAACGCAATTGTAATATTCGAACCAGACCGTGAGTGGAGCCAAGCCTCAAGTAACCCCTTTTCCTGGTTGCATATCTCGGTATGATGCAAAATATTGAAATTAAGATGGTTTTTCATATACATTAGCTAGCCTCGGATAGTAAATCACGATGACCGGTGGCAGTCAGCGCTCAATAGTATATATGAATGATGGGGATTCCGCCCCCCCCCCTCATGTTTTTCGCAGATATCTCCAGAAAGGCTGGGAGCAGGCCCATGAAATTTTGGGACTTTTCCTAGAATTGAATTCCGCATTTGGAGTCAAAATGTTGAGTTCTTAACCTGAACAGAGGCGGTTTGCGGTTTGAACAGAGGGGCACGGTTTTGGGAGGGTTCGGCGGCGATATTTGGCGATAATACGGAAATGCGATCTTCACGGTTTCTTCTAACTGCCTAAAGTGTGGAGTTATATCGGTTTACGGTGATTGCAACAAGTGCAAATTAGTTGATGTTAATGAAATATCATAAAAATTGCATGGCATAGGCGGTTTCAGGGGCTTGAAAGGGGGGGGGGGGGTGTCCAGGAAGTATTCAATGCTTGGCGGGAAGCAAATAGAGCGATGTAGGGAGCATTTATATATAGGGTCGGATGTGTCCGAAAATGCTCCGCCTTTTAACCTATTTTACCGTAACTGATCAATATCCTACATTAAAATTCATATAAAAATGTACCTAATTTAACGTAGATCGTTTTGGTCATATTTGGATTACTCAAAAGTGCATAATTAAGTAACTATAAGCTTTTAAAAAACGTAATATTTTTGACTTATTTCTGAAAATTGCGTTAGACACGACAATCGATGTCGTCTTGATTTTTGCTCCAGAGTCTCGCGCAAATTACTGACTCAAGATCCTGCAGTTTTAAATTATCTTCAAACTTGAGGATGCACGATTCCAGTGATGATTCCGATTGGATTGGAGGCTTCGACCCTATGGAAGGTGAATGGGTCGTCGCGAATAGGAGCAAGAGCAATAAGAAAAAATACAAACATAAACAGTGACATCACACCTGACTGCATCAGCTGTTGCGGATGTAAGCAATGGTATCATCCCAAAGGTCAGGAACTGTCTGTTGAGGCATTTGAGGCGATCTCAAAGTACGACTTTCTTTGGCTTTGCACTGAGTGCAGACCTAACCTGATGGCAATGCTAGAGGCAGGGAAGCATGAAGAAACCAAGATCGCGGACACGGAAGACGTCGAAGCCTCCGTCTTGAATGAAGACGATGTACAACTCTCTACTCAGGATCTTTTCACACAAGAACCTACTCAGAGATATGAAGGGCATACCAAGATCGCTAATGAACTAAGAGTCACACTTTCAGATGAGAACTGTGAAAATCATGAAAAACCTGATGGAACTAGAATATCTCTCGCGGATGGCTTAGTTAGATCATTTCTAGAGCAGGTACATGCTAACTCAGAGAACAATGTGGAAACTCTCGTCATTCTTGCGGGCAATGTAGAAGACGATAAGCTCACAATCTCGCATGTATTCATTCCCGATCAGATTGGTGACATGTCTACATGCGAATGTAGACGTGAAGAAAAGGTGGTAGAAGAAATGCAAAAAGCTGAGGTTACACAAGTAGGATGGATTCACACACATCCACTGTATACCTTTCTCAGCTCAGTAGACGTACACACACAGTACTCCATGCAGAAGGACATACCACAAGCAATAGCAATTGTGTGCGCTACTAGGAAGAATCAGATTGGCTACTATCGTCTGACAGAAAAAGGAATGGATGCAGTCTCAAAATGTTCCCAAGTTGGATTTCATGAAAGTTGTAACTCACAACAGCTGTACGAATCGCTTGACAATCCACCGGACGAGGACAGAAACGAAAAGGTGACCATTGTCGATATCCGATCAGACGGCTGGAACGGAATGGATAACAGCCATATGACGAAGCAAAACATCCAGGGAAGTACTGAAGACGAGACAGCAACTAAACCATCCGCCGACACCTCTGACATAACAACAGACGGGACGCTTGCTAGCAACACTGAGACAACTGGCGTGAAGGACACACTTGCTGTTCAAGTTGATCTGTTGAAGAAAGAGAATCAGGAACTACGAGAACAGATGGAGGAGCTGAAACGAACTACAGGACGAGCCGAGCATACGAACGCCAAAGAGGATCAGGAGCCTGCCGAGCGATGTCAGCCCAGACAAACACTGTGCGGCCCATGTGCGACGTATTTGGCATGGCTCAGCCAGACGAAAGGAGATACCACGGAGGAGGAAAAGAGGGAGCCTGAAAATAGCTACACTCAAAGAACACTTCCACATAAAGTGACAGAAGCCCACGGACAGGAAGCGAAGCAAGTTGATAGGCGGAGCAGAGACCACTTAACTGCATCTAGTGAAACTGTCAAGAGGCGGTCTACACCAGCACAAACTGAGAACACAGAAGTGCATCCAAGAGACGCACCCACCAAGCACCATCAATACCAATACATCAACCAAAAGCACATGACAAATACAAACAAACAGCAACATCTTGCTGGCATGGGCCAGGCCAATGGGGTGCATTCCCAACAGCCAAGAGAACGATGGCGTCACGCCAGCTACAGAAAAGATGGAGACCGACGGCCAGTTTGGAGAACAGAAGGAACGAAGTATAAAGATGGAAACTGGGAACTTGATGAAGAGACGTGTTGGAATCCACAAAATGCAAGGAGGCAAAGGAGTGGGCATCAAGAGCAGACCCATATCAGACGACACTTCAGAGAAGATTATCAGTGCTGGAGCGAAAATAGAGGAAAGAAAGGACAGGAGCCCATAAGAGGCCAACAAGGAACGAGAGAGAAATGGAGGAGACCAACCGGACTGATGCAAGCCGGGAACGCTGTGGCAGCTCGTGTTAGCTACGCTGACATAGTACGAAGGGAACTATGGCAAGATCCCAGTGAAAGAGATTCCCCCGCAGTTGAGGAGGTAATGGGTGAGTCAAAATGGCAGGGAAAGAAGTCTATTATCATTAACAACTCCAAACTTGGTCTGGACTGCAGGTATGGTCCCAGACGTCACAGAAGCTCCCAGTCAATTCAGACAAAAAACTAGCCAGGTCTCCAGAATCCGCCCCCAATATAGGACAGCCCATCCCTGTTCAGGTAGGGCATCGTCCTTGTATTGAGGAATCTGGTCAGAACGGCTTTCGATTTCCGCCGGTTCTGGAGACCAGTCGCGAACTCCGCCGTCTGGTACAGCTACCACGGTTGACTCCGCGACAAAGAAACGATCTGCACAACACTAATACTCACAACGGAATGCTCTTGATCGGCCATCTTAATGTGAGGTCCATTATGCCATCTCTGGATAATGTGAAAGATCTACTGTTGGCAAAGAACATCGACGTTTTGTGCGTAGGAGAAACATGGCTGACACCTGACGTCAGTGACAATTTCTTGATCTTTCCAGGCTACTCATTGTTAAGATGTGACAGGAAGAAGATTAAACGAAATGTTTTATGTAGGGGAGGTGGAGTCTGCATCATTTATCGAGACTCACTTACAGTTGAGAGAGTTTCCATCAGGTCTGCAACCTCCGACATCGACTGTCTTTGGGTTCAGGTCGTGAGTCGGCGGCCGATCATCGTCGGCGTGGTTTACCGGCCACCCTGCGCTGTCATCACGCCTTCATTGCAAGACCTCAGTCACCAGCTGACACAGGTACTCGCCAAGGGTAAACCGATGTTCCTGCTCGGTGACACCAATTTCGACTTGCTGGATACTCACAAGCCTGGGGTAGGAGCCTTCTGTCAGCTGCTGAAAGATTATAGCTTGACACAGCTGATAAAGTCGCCGACTCACCCTAGCCCGACGCCGACGCTTCTAGATCATTTCATTACAAATACACCTGATCTGACCACAGACGCCGAGGTGATCACATGTAATTTAACCCGCGCCGTGCCGGGGGGGGGGGGGGGGCGTTTAGACGCCCCCCCTCCGTTTTTTTGCCAATAGCTAAAAACCGTTGAAGCCAGGTAGCTGAAATTTTCAGTACCTGTCCGCTGAACATTTTTACAACTTTTGTGAAACCGAAAGTTTCAGGTCTTATCAGGTCAGGTCACCAGGTCAGGTCACGTGACCCAACCTCAGAAAAAGTTTGTGGTCGTGCCACGTCTACAGTTTCCGGGTGATCACTTTTAAACTTTTAGAGTTTGATAAGGATATCATTACCTACAATTTGCATATCTCGGATTTTTTTATTTGGTGACCTAAGGTCTGATCGATCACGTGACCTTCCCCATTATAAGTCAATGGGGAAATATTGAAATGCTTTGCTTTCCATGTAAACGCATCCAATCAACGTTTTTTCTTCAGGATCATGTGGTAATAGACCATTCTTCATTACCCAGATACTATTTTGGTTTATTTAACCCCCCACAAGGTCATCCGAGGTCACATGAGGTCACATACACTTCTTTGCCAATAACTTTTTATCGAAGAGAGATAGAAACTTGAAGAAGGCACGAATGTGATTTTCTCGTCAAGACGCATCGACTCATATGCAACATGACCCACCGTGACCGACTTGGTCACCATGTGACCTTCACCTGAGATCAATTTTTTTTTAATTGACTTTCCAAGGTCAAGATGTATATTTTTCGATGCGCCTTGCCGATGGAAACACGATGGAGCCACAATCAATGCTCTATCTTGAATAGCAAAAAAGTTATTCGCGAAAAACTTTTTCCAAGATAACAGCCATTTTGACCTTTGATGACCTCTGGAGCCTCAACTATTGACCTGAACTCAAATCTGACGGTAAAACGTTACTGGAGCGTTTCAAGAGCTATCTATTGCTTTTTTCGGTTTCGTCCTAGCTATCATAGTTCCCGAGATATCGTGGGATTTCAGGATCAAGTTACCTAAAACGGGAAAATTTGACCTATGATGACCTCTGGTGACCTCAATAATAACCTGAGCGAAAAAATGACTAAAGTAGTTTCTAAATCATTGTTGACGAGCTTTCCAACGCTGTTTTTCGTTTTGCGCTACGTTGCCTAGGAGCAGAGTTAGAAGGGGGGCGTCGAAACGCCCCCCCGGCACGGCGAAGGTGGCGCCGAGCACCGGCACGGCGCGGGTTAAGTGACCATGACCTCATCACAGCTCGGGTCAAGGGGGCCCGGGTGCGGAGACGGCCTAAAGAAATCACTATCAGGTCAACCAGGCAGCTATGCCCGGATGCGCTCAGGCTTGACATGATTATGGACGATTGGACACCTGTTTATGAATCTGCATGTCCGACAGAGAAGCTCGACAAGTTTCTGGAAATCTGGAACAGAAACATCGACAGACACATGCCGGTCAAACGCATCCGTGTCCGTCATCCGCCCTGTCCGTGGCTCACCAACAATGAAGACCTCAGAGCTAAAATGAAAGAGCGAGACCATGCACGGAAGTTAAGAGATGATAACCCAAGTGCAGACACAAGAGAGTGGTTCAGACAGTGCAGAAACGCTGTAAAGAGCGCAATGTACAAAGCCTGTTCCTCGTACATGAAGGAGACATTTCAAAAGAAGCGACGAGCCACATGGCCAAACATCAGACGCTACTTCATTACCGACAAGAAATTCATAAAAACTGATGACGATTCGCCTGAAGAGGCTGACGCATGGGCCAACAAACTCAACACCCATTTTGCTTCGGTTGGCCCCGCCGTAGCTGAAGCACTCGCTGCCGCCGTGAACGTCGGAGAGACACTAGGACCACGACCACCAAGGGTATGTGCGAACGCGTTTCGCATAGTTCCTGCAACACTGCCTGAGCTGTCTTCGGCGCTGCAACGGATGGGCAGTTCTCACGCGTCCGGTGACGATGGGGTCACCATACAGATGTTGAGAATGACATTTCCAGCAGTCGGACCGCACCTACTCAGTGTAGTCAACAGCTCTCTGACTACTGGTCGGGTACCAGCGAAGTGGAAAACAGCGACTATAGTGCCTACTTTCAAGTCGGGGGATCGCAAGGAACCTAGCAACTACAGGCCTATATCTATTGTGTCCGTATTAGGAAAACTATGTGAGCGCATCGCTTGTACCCAACTGGAGACATTTTTGCACGATAATCATATATTGTGCCAACACCAATACGGCTTCCGTCAGGGTCACTCGACAGAACTTGCTATGTTGGACACGATCACCTATGTAACTCGCCAGATTGATGAAGGTCGTATAGCCACGCTGGTGACAGCTGATACTTCCAAGGCTTTTGATAGCGTACGACATGACATGCTCTTATAAAAACTAGGATGGTATGGTATTGATAGGCACTGGTTCGAGGACTGGTTATCGGGTCGCTCCCAGACTGTTCGGGGCTGTTCATCTGTACCGATGCCTGTGACACACGGTGTTGGTCAGGGTTCGGTGCTGGGACCAGTGCTTTTCGTTATGTTCACAAACGACTTTACATCACACATCACTGGTGGTAAGGTAGTTTTGTACGCTGACGATGCCCAGTTTATTGATTCAGACGAATCCAAGAACGTTGACGCTCTTAAGGCCAGGATTGAAAGCACCTTGGATACTGCTCTCACCTGGTTCACGCAGAATAGTTTGAAAATCAATCCCTCAAAAACGGAGTTCCTTCTGTTCAAAACGCGAAGAAGGAAGACCCAAGATTTTACCATCCGTTTCAGCAACCATGTCTTGGACGGTGCTACTAAGATTAAAGTACTTGGCGTCGTACTAGACCCTGTACTGACATGGGAGCACCATATATCCATGGTTGTACAGCGTTGTAACAATGTTCTGGTTGGCATGGCCAAGATACGCTCCAAATTACCTCGTGACCTCAGGGCTTTTCTTATTGAGACGCTGGTCTTCCCATTGATGAGGTATTGTGCTTGCGTCTGGGGAGGAGCGTGTGCCAAACAGCGAGATCGGCTTCAAAAGGTCGTACATTTCGCGGTGCGTATTGTTACGAACCTGAAGAAGTACGACCACGTCACCGCAGCGCTGACCGAGCTGGGCTGGCCGTCTGTTGAAAGTATGATCCAGACCTGCGATGTCACGCTACTGAACAGACTTATGAGCAGGGAATACGCCCCGCCTGCCTTAGCTAACCTACTCACCTACCGATGTCAGGTGACAGACTGCGTAACACGCTCAGCAGCGGCACCGCTCTTACAGCTACCGCTGATAAGAACCGAACTGCAGCGCCGGTCTTTCGGTTATAGGGCCCTACAGAACTGGAACAAACAGTACACCCCGCCCTACCACCACAAGTCTGATAACTAGGGTGTGGTAGTAATATGGTCTACAGATGGCAATGACTGTTGTTAGGGTGTCACAATATGAGAAAACGTGTGTTGTTACATGATAAGTGTATACTGTATAGTGTTGTATATCATGTATTCTGTGACTGAAAATAGAATAGCCAGTTTTCTGGATATGTTCAGAATATATCTGATTCTGATTCTGATTCTGATTTATAGCTATCAAGATGTAAAAGATAGCTTCTCCTTCCATTATTTTCATAATGTATTACATAAGAGTTGCAGGGGCGTGTTCAGGCGCATGAAAAGGGGGGGGGGGACTGACATGGTGATGACGATATGCCAGCGATTACGGCGCAATAGACGGATAACTTATAATGATATATGCACATATGAGGCCAGAAGAGGGAATACAATCATTTTTTGCAGAGGCGCGCTCAGGAATGGAAGAAAGGGGGTCATATTATTGCAAGGAAACTAAGATGCATGGGCCTGCAATGGCATAACATACTGCAGTTTTCGGATGAAACACGCACCACAGGGTACTCTACGAACGATTATGAGAGAATAGGCGAGTCCAGGTAGGGTAAAAAGGGGGGTAAGCAATGTTAATTGAAGTTGTAGGTAAAATAGTCACTGTTGACTAGTTAGTATCATAATAGCGGATAATATACTTATCAAAAGGTCTTGCGCCTCCCCAGTTTGGATCCTGGATGCGCCTATGATGAAGTACAATATGCAAAATGGAACTATCTACGATCAGTAACTTATTTATAGTGCTGGGTAGCAACATGCCTGCGGTTAATATTTTTCCTATTTGACCTCCCTTTTTCACTAACCTGGTACCGCCTATGGCGAAAAATATGATTTGTAACTGGTTTGTCTAATGTCACAATAACATACCATTTCATTTATATAAAAAACATAAAAAATAGTTTTATTCCGCATTTACTTCACCCCCATATTGAGTGACCTGCACACGCCTATGATTTTTGAATTTTCAAAAGTGATCGCCATATATAAATTATAAATCTCCAATTCAATCTCTGATTCCCATTGGTTGTGTTAAAATCGGTAATAAACATGACAGCTGTGTTGGATGATATATAACGCTAAAATGTGTAGTTTTTGCCCCCATGTTGCCCCCTATTAAAAATGCTGATTTTTTTTTAGAAATGTAGATCGTGATGAGGAGAACCAAACGCCGTTTCATTTTTGAAAATCGGATGGGTAGATCTCGAGATCTCCGGGGGGGGGGCGGAATCCCCCCCCCCCTGTTACAAATAGGGGTAGCCAGGAGCCTGTTACAAATAGGGTTAAAAGTTAATATTTTATGAAGAGCGTGGGACCTGGGGCCATCAATTACCGCCAAGAGCCTCTGCCAGACATTTAATGGAATCAATTTTCCCATTTTCCCAATTTGTATAAGCAATTGCGAAACTGGTGTCATGCCGCGAAGCGTCGCGAAATTTTCCAGTTTTTAAACTTTGGAATAATAGCGGGATTTTGACTGTTGCAAAGGCAATTTTTACGATAAATTGTTAACTTTCCCCGAAAAAAGTGTGTGCGTTGGGGGGGGGGGGGGGGGGGGGGCGGTCGACCCCCCACCTTCTGAGAGTTGGTGGCCGGACCCTCTCCTTCCCGACCCCCCGTCGGTGACGCCCCTCAACCTGTCAGTCTTGTAGGGCCCTTGCAAGACTTGAGAGCGCTCTATGCTGGTCTGGAGGACCACTGGTAGGTCTGAAAGGGCCCTCGGTCGTGCTGAGAGGGTCCTGTGCCGGTGTGAGAGGGCCCTAAGGTCGGTAAGAGAAGTCCCTCAGTCTCTTTGAGAGTGCTAACGGTGTGCCTAAGAGGGCCCTGTCTAAGCCTGAGAGAGCCATTGCCAGACTTGAATGTTCCTCCGTCCGTTTGAGAGAGCCATTGCCAGGTCTGAGAGGGTTCCGACCAGGCCTCTGGCTCAGGCGAGCCCAAATGGCTCGCCTGGTGTCCGGTATAGGGTCCTCTGTCGCCTAGTAAAGGCCATCTCAGACCGGCTTAGGACCATCGGAGGCCTGAAAAGGATCCTCTCAAACAGGCGCAGGCCCTTTTCAGGTCCGTCAAGGGCTATCTCTGACTAATGTAGTGCCCAGGGTTGTGCTTGACTCCGAGTCGGTGAGTCAAATTTGACTCAAAACTGACTCAACTCAACTTGAATCAGAGTTGAGTCGCTTAAGCAAAATAGGGACGCAACTTGAGTCAGAGTTGACTCACATGGATGTCGCTTGAGTCAAAGTTGAGTCGCCTGGATGCTGCTCAAGTCAAAGTTGAGTCGACTCATCTTCTTACGAGTCAGTCACATCTGACGAGAAAAAAACAAATCCTAGCAACTAACTAATAAAGGCGTCCAAACAATGTTCTATAGTGTGAGAGTGTGAGTTTTGGGTGTTTTTCAAACCCACTGAAAGGGCTCCTCTCCCGAGCGTTGAAAGGGCCCTATTCCCGATCATTGAAAAGGCCCTATTCCCGAGCATTGAAAGGGCCCAGCAGACCCTTGACCTGCACATGGGCCCTTTGAACTTCCCAGGGGCCCTCTGGTCTGTCCAGGGACACTCCAGCCTGCTTAGGGACCCTTTCGACCTGAAAAGGACTGCGCTGGCTGCTTTGTCGCCCTGCCGACATGCCCAGGGGCCCTCCGACCTGCCCAGGGGCCCTCTGTGCTGTCTAGGGGCCATTCGGCATGTGCAGGGCTCTTCTGACTCGCCCAGGGGCCCTTTCGGTCTAGCCAGGGTCCCTCTGACCTGAACAGGGGCCCTTTGAACTTCCATGGGGCCCTCTTGTCTTTCAGAGAGGGCCCTATTGGCTCTTAGGACCTCTGAAGTGCTCTAAATTCTCTAAAGACCACTTTACGTGGTCTCTTAGAGAGCCCATGATACCGCGCTTCGCGCGGTCTCGTCGGCCTTTTTCGGCGCGCTACGCGCACCGAAAAGGGCCCTCCTCAGATGTTTCGGGAGGGGCACGTGCCCCCTGTGCCCTCCCCCTGGATCCGCCCCTGGCCGGAAGGGCGCCGCCAATGGCCGAAAGGGCGCCATCAATGGCCGTAAGGGTGCCGTCACGGGCTGGAAGGGCGCCTCGGGTCAAAAGGACCAGGTCATGACCTGTATGACCTGATACTCGGTAAGTTACTTTCAACAGGGCGCCAAAAAGGGCGTCCAAGCGGTCCATAGGGACGCTGCGTGCTCAAGGGCTGTCCATCGTCGGGCGCCTGGCGGCGCCCGGCGACAGACAGCCCGTGGGACGCCCTTCTGGCGGAGGGGGGCCGCGACCGCTGCGGCCACCCCCTGGATCCGCCCCTGCTTGACCTGAAGTCAAATTTTGAAATTGACCTAACCAGGTCACCATTAATATGTTGCTTCGAAGCGGCTTTATGAGTCAAACGATGCTTTAAACAACTGCTATATCTTTAACCAATACAAAGGTATTTATGAAACCTTTTGGAAAACATGTCCTCGTGACATTTGGTGACCTCGGGGGCCTAAACTATTGACCTGAGTTTAAATTTGAGTGCAACTATGGCGATTAAAATTTGCATGAGCTTTCTGATTGCTTCTTCCGTTTGTTAATAGCTCTCATAAATCCCCATTTTTTTCTCTCTTTTTTTTTGGGGGGGGGGGGGGGGGGGGGTTCTAGAGCAAAATCCTTTACTTGGAAAATTCGACCTTTGATGACCTCTGGTGACCTCAATATTGACCTGAGCCAAATCATAACCGAAGTAACTTCGGATGGCCTTGTCAAGAGGTTTTTAACGCTGTTTTTGGCGTCTCTCTAGCCTTTTTAGTTTTCGAATTACAGGGGGATCCCAATGGGATTTTGCACGCTTGGCATGCCAGCTAGTAAAAGTCATGTACCGTTGACGTGATGGACGGATGGACGGATGGACGGATGGACGGATGGACGGATGGACGGATGGACGGATGGACGGATGGACGGATGGACGGATGGACGGATGGACGGATGGACGGATGGACGGATGGACGGATGGACGGATGGACGGATGGACGGATGGACGGATGGACGGATGGACGGATGGACGGATGGACGGATGGACGGATGGACGGATGGACGGATGGACGGATGGACGGATGGACGGATGGACGGATGGACGGATGGACGGATGGACGGATGGACGGATGGACGGATGGACGGATGGACGGATGGACGGATGGACGGATGGACGGATGGACGGATGGACGGATGGACGGATGGACGGATGGACGGATGGACGGATGGACGGATGGACGGATGGACGGATGGACGGATGGACGGATGGACGGATGGACGGATGGACGGATGGACGGATGGACGGATGGACGGATGGACGGATGGACGGATGGACGGATGGACGGATGGACGGATGGACGGATGGACGGATGGACGGATGGACGGATGGACGGATGGACGGATGGACGGATGGACGGATGGACGGATGGACGGATGGACGGATGGACGGATGGACGGATGGACGGATGGACGGATGGACGGATGGACGGATGGACGGATGGACGGATGGACGGATGGACGGATGGACGGATGGACGGATGGACGGATGGACGGATGGACGGATGGACGGATGGACGGATGGACGGATGGACGGATGGACGGATGGACGGATGGACGGATGGACGGATGGACGGATGGACGGATGGACGGATGGACGGATGGACGGATGGACGGATGGACGGATGGACGGATGGACGGATGGACGGATGGACGGATGGACGGATGGACGGATGGACGGATGGACGGATGGACGGATGGACGGATGGACGGATGGACGGATGGACGGATGGACGGATGGACGGATGGACGGATGGACGGATGGACGGATGGACGGATGGACGGATGGACGGATGGACGGATGGACGGATGGACGGATGGACGGATGGACGGATGGACGGATGGACGGATGGACGGATGGACGGATGGACGGATGGACGGATGGACGGATGGACGGATGGACGGATGGACGGATGGACGGATGGACGGATGGACGGATGGACGGATGGACGGATGGACGGATGGACGGATGGACGGATGGACGGATGGACGGATGGACGGATGGACGGATGGACGGATGGACGGATGGACGGATGGACGGATGGACGGATGGACGGATGGACGGATGGACGGATGGACGGATGGACGGATGGACGGATGGACGGATGGACGGATGGACGGATGGACGGATGGACGGATGGACGGATGGACGGATGGACGGATGGACGGATGGACGGATGGACGGATGGACGGATGGACGGATGGACGGATGGACGGATGGACGGATGGACGGATGGACGGATGGACGGATGGACGGATGGACGGATGGACGGATGGACGGATGGACGGATGGACGGATGGACGGATGGACGGATGGACGGATGGACGGATGGACGGATGGACGGATGGACGGATGGACGGATGGACGGATGGACGGATGGACGGATGGACGGATGGACGGATGGACGGATGGACGGATGGACGGATGGACGGATGGACGGATGGACGGATGGACGGATGGACGGATGGACGGATGGACGGATGGACGGATGGACGGATGGACGGATGGACGGATGGACGGATGGACGGATGGACGGATGGACGGATGGACGGATGGACGGATGGACGGATGGACGGATGGACGGATGGACGGATGGACGGATGGACGGATGGACGGATGGACGGATGGACGGATGGACGGATGGACGGATGGACGGATGGACGGATGGACGGATGGACGGATGGACGGATGGACGGATGGACGGATGGACGGATGGACGGATGGACGGATGGACGGATGGACGGATGGACGGATGGACGGATGGACGGATGGACGGATGGACGGATGGACGGATGGACGGATGGACGGATGGACGGATGGACGGATGGACGGATGGACGGATGGACGGATGGACGGATGGACGGATGGACGGATGGACGGATGGACGGATGGACGGATGGACGGATGGACGGATGGACGGATGGACGGATGGACGGATGGACGGATGGACGGATGGACGGATGGACGGATGGACGGATGGACGGATGGACGGATGGACGGATGGACGGATGGACGGATGGACGGATGGACGGATGGACGGATGGACGGATGGACGGATGGACGGATGGACGGATGGACGGATGGACGGATGGACGGATGGACGGATGGACGGATGGACGGATGGACGGATGGACGGATGGACGGATGGACGGATGGACGGATGGACGGATGGACGGATGGACGGATGGACGGATGGACGGATGGACGGATGGACGGATGGACGGATGGACGGATGGACGGATGGACGGATGGACGGATGGACGGATGGACGGATGGACGGATGGACGGATGGACGGATGGACGGATGGACGGATGGACGGATGGACGGATGGACGGATGGACGGATGGACGGATGGACGGATGGACGGATGGACGGATGGACGGATGGACGGATGGACGGATGGACGGATGGACGGATGGACGGATGGACGGATGGACGGATGGACGGATGGACGGATGGACGGATGGACGGATGGACGGATGGACGGATGGACGGATGGACGGATGGACGGATGGACGGATGGACGGATGGACGGATGGACGGATGGACGGATGGACGGATGGACGGATGGACGGATGGACGGATGGACGGATGGACGGATGGACGGATGGACGGATGGACGGATGGACGGATGGACGGATGGACGGATGGACGGATGGACGGATGGACGGATGGACGGATGGACGGATGGACGGATGGACGGATGGACGGATGGACGGATGGACGGATGGACGGATGGACGGATGGACGGATGGACGGATGGACGGATGGACGGATGGACGGATGGACGGATGGACGGATGGACGGATGGACGGATGGACGGATGGACGGATGGACGGATGGACGGATGGACGGATGGACGGATGGACGGATGGACGGATGGACGGATGGACGGATGGACGGATGGACGGATGGACGGATGGACGGATGGACGGATGGACGGATGGACGGATGGACGGATGGACGGATGGACGGATGGACGGATGGACGGATGGACGGATGGACGGATGGACGGATGGACGGATGGACGGATGGACGGATGGACGGATGGACGGATGGACGGATGGACGGATGGACGGATGGACGGATGGACGGATGGACGGATGGACGGATGGACGGATGGACGGATGGACGGATGGACGGATGGACGGATGGACGGATGGACGGATGGACGGATGGACGGATGGACGGATGGACGGATGGACGGATGGACGGATGGACGGATGGACGGATGGACGGATGGACGGATGGACGGATGGACGGATGGACGGATGGACGGATGGACGGATGGACGGATGGACGGATGGACGGATGGACGGATGGACGGATGGACGGATGGACGGATGGACGGATGGACGGATGGACGGATGGACGGATGGACGGATGGACGGATGGACGGATGGACGGATGGACGGATGGACGGATGGACGGATGGGCGGATGGGCGGATGGGCGGATGGGCGGATGGACGGATGGACGGATGGGCGGATGGGCGGATGGGCGGATGGGCGGATGGGCGGATGGGCGGATGGGCGGATGGGCGGAGGGACGGAGGGACGGAGGGACGGAGGGACGGAGGGACGGAGGGACGGAGGGACGGAGGGACGGAGGGACGGATGGACGGATGGACGGATGGACGGATGGACGGATGGACGGATGGACGGATGGACGGATGGACGGATGGACGGATGGACGGATGGACGGATGGACGGATGGACGGATGGACGGATGGACGGATGGACGGATGGACGGATGGACGGATGGACGGATGGACGGATGGACGGATGGACGGATGGACGGATGGACGGATGGACGGATGGACGGATGGACGGATGGACGGATGGACGGATGGACGGATGGACGGATGGACGGATGGACGGATGGACGGATGGACGGATGGACGGATGGACGGATGGACGGATGGACGGATGGACGGATGGACGGATGGACGGATGGACGGATGGACGGATGGACGGATGGGCGGATGGGCGGATGGGCGGATGGGCGGATGGGCGGATGGGCGGATGGGCGGATGGGCGGATGGGCGGATGGGCGGATGGGCGGATGGGCGGATGGGCGGATGGGCGGATGGGCGGATGGGCGGATGGGCGGATGGGCGGATGGGCGGATGGGCGGATGGGCGGATGGGCGGATGGGCGGATGGGCGGATGGGCGGATGGGCGGATGGGCGGATGGGCGGATGGGCGGATGGGCGGATGGGCGGATGGGCGGATGGGCGGATGGGCGGATGGGCGGATGGGCGGATGGGCGGATGGGCGGATGGGCGGATGGGCGGATGGGCGGATGGGCGGATGGGCGGATGGGCGGATGGGCGGATGGGCGGATGGGCGGATGGGCGGATGGGCGGATGGGCGGATGGGCGGATGGGCGGATGGGCGGATGGGCGGATGGGCGGATGGGCGGATGGGCGGATGGGCGGATGGGCGGATGGGCGGATGGGCGGATGGGCGGATGGGCGGATGGGCGGATGGGCGGATGGGCGGATGGGCGGATGGGCGGATGGGCGGATGGGCGGATGGGCGGATGGGCGGATGGGCGGATGGGCGGATGGGCGGATGGGCGGATGGGCGGATGGGCGGATGGGCGGATGGGCGGATGGGCGGATGGGCGGATGGGCGGATGGGCGGATGGGCGGATGGGCGGATGGGCGGATGGGCGGATGGGCGGATGGGCGGATGGGCGGATGGGCGGATGGGCGGATGGGCGGATGGGCGGATGGGCGGATGGGCGGATGGGCGGATGGGCGGATGGGCGGATGGGCGGATGGGCGGATGGGCGGATGGGCGGATGGGCGGATGGGCGGATGGGCGGATGGGCGGATGGGCGGATGGGCGGATGGGCGGATGGGCGGATGGGCGGATGGGCGGATGGGCGGATGGGCGGATGGGCGGATGGGCGGATGGGCGGATGGGCGGATGGGCGGATGGGCGGATGGGCGGATGGGCGGATGGGCGGATGGGCGGATGGGCGGATGGGCGGATGGGCGGATGGGCGGATGGGCGGATGGGCGGATGGGCGGATGGGCGGATGGGCGGATGGGCGGATGGGCGGATGGGCGGATGGGCGGATGGGCGGATGGGCGGATGGGCGGATGGGCGGATGGGCGGATGGGCGGATGGGCGGATGGGCGGATGGGCGGATGGGCGGATGGGCGGATGGGCGGATGGGCGGATGGGCGGATGGGCGGATGGGCGGATGGGCGGATGGGCGGATGGGCGGATGGGCGGATGGGCGGATGGGCGGATGGGCGGATGGGCGGATGGGCGGATGGGCGGATGGGCGGATGGGCGGATGGGCGGATGGGCGGATGGGCGGATGGGCGGATGGGCGGATGGGCGGATGGGCGGATGGGCGGATGGGCGGATGGGCGGATGGGCGGATGGGCGGATGGGCGGATGGGCGGATGGGCGGATGGGCGGATGGGCGGATGGGCGGATGGGCGGATGGGCGGATGGGCGGATGGGCGGATGGGCGGATGGGCGGATGGGCGGATGGGCGGATGGGCGGATGGG
>JAXIVJ010005645.1:42500-72427 GCA_036785665.1 Chirona hameri
ATGCATGACAACCCCCTGGCTTTTTAGTGATTTTATATTGCAATGGCACTCATGCTGAATTAACCGGATTTTCTACTATTTATAGAAGAACTCTTCAAAGTCCCGCTGGTAAAACAGTGAGATCCACCGACCAGACAGTAGACCCATTCCATTGAAAATGCACAAGGGAGGACCCGGGGCCGGGGCCGGGAAAAAATTCAACTGCCGATTAGATAACTGGCATACATTTTTTCGTCTGAAATATGGGTGAAACTAAATTATTGACAAGGAAGAGCTGAAACGCAACTGCGAGTTAAAAAATGTAAATGTACATACATACTGTGATGATGATTAAGTGAATAATACATCTGATGGGGTTTTGACGATCCGTATTTTTAAGGACATAATCGCTTAGTAAATCTTCCCAGGAATGACATAGTTATGATTTTTACTGGCATTTTGCCCCCCCCCCCCGAGTACTTCATGAGGAACATTTTGTCCCCGACCTTATCCATAAAGACTGAACACTTTACCACCCCTGCTCGGCACCCGGCACTCGGTACTCGGCGCTCGGCACTCGGCACTCGGCACTCGGTACTCGGCGCTCGGCACTCGGCACTCGGCACTCGGCACTCGGCACTCGGCACTCGGCACTCGGCACTCGGCACTCGGCACTCGGTACTCGGGACTCGACACTCGGCACTCACTGTCCAGTGGATACATTGAGAGGTGATCAGCTACATAGAAGATCAGTTACATTTTATAAAGCGTGGTTACAATAAAGCTATTCTTAACAGCTTGCCAATCGGAGCTCGAATACCAACTCTCAACGCAGACAGGCACCAACCTTTGAGATCATGACGTCAACCAAATCAGATAGAACTGATGAACACATACGCATAACGTATCTACTTTGATTTAAAACCCCAAATCCCAGATGATGGACATCATATTATTCCAAGACATAAGGATCCTATCACTTATGGCGATCGTCGTATTTTGACTCGGCTTTCAATCCGTGCTACCGATTTGTCTAATATTGTCGACCGACGCGATCTCGTAGACGTCGTCTGCTAGATTTTAATGTTATTGATGGGCCTGCTTAGCCAGATTTACGAGCCTAATATTTCTAATGATTTTTTCCTCGATACTAAATTGAAACTCAGCAGAAAAGTGGGACGATTATCCATCACCTGGTGACATTAACGTGATAGAACGCCAGGTTAGCGCTGTATATTATGTTTTAAACCGCAGGTAGCGCAGCACGGTGGTGCGCAGTCCAGAGCTTGCTTAGTGGACAAATTGGCAGAGTTCAGGTATAGGTACTTACAGCGATTTGAGAAGTGAAATATGAAGCAAGAATTCTTGATGCCAAGGTTTTGAACCATGCAAGTGATTGTGCACGTTTTGCAGGCTATACGAGCACTAAACGTGAAGTCAAAACACATGATTATATTTGCCTTCCAGCCCAATATTATGTCAGCTCATATTCAATAATAACTGGATGTGAAAAGAATAAACGCCAATGGCTAAAAGCAACGTAAATAACTCGAACCCAACGCTGGGCTATATTTCATCTCAATAGCACGAAACATAATGACCAAGTGCATTCATCCGAGAACCTGCCCAATCCCTTGCGTCCCATATCGCATATTGTGTATGAAGAGAAAATGTGGTGTGAATATTACGGTTCTACCTGGAACTAGGTCATTTTGAAGCATGGCACCCGGGCTGATCCAATCTGCTGCCGCCCTGACAGATATCTGGACAGCACGCACGGCTGTGTGAAAGCTGAGCCGAGCCGCGTGGCGCTGCTCTGATGAATGCAGCGCGCCGCATCACCACACTGGCACCAGAAATAGGCGCTATTTGTTACGGGCGAGGTGAGGAATCAGGCGTTCTGCGGAATGCTTAGCGGGGCCGGCATTCTGCAGAATGCGTAGGTATTTTATATGCTTAGTATGTTAGGCCAACAATCTGCAGATTACATGGATGTATGCAGTAGTCGAGTACCTAGTTAAAATGCATTTTCTTATTTTTGTTTCGAATTATGTTTCAGTTCCAGCAATTTTCCGATTAACCCGGCATTGACTGGGGTCTCAGCTGAACGCCATTGACTGGGGGGGAGGGGGGGGGGGGCGTTAAACGCCCCTTGGTTATCTTCCGAACCAATGATTGCAGCGAGAAGCGCAAGGCAGCATTCGAAAGCTCTCAATGAGACGGATATACAATCATGCTCGATAGTTTCGAATTGAGGTCACATGTCAGGTCACGGTCAGGTCAAATGTCAAAATTAAGGTATTTGAGTATATGGGCCAGACTTTCCATCCAAAGCCTTCGTTAGCGACCATAAACGCCCAAAATGCTCTCAAAGGTATAATACACATCCCGCATGAGCTAACGTGAGATTGTTGGCAAAGGTCAAGGTCATATCACAACAGGTCACTATGCGCAAAATATTTACGAAAGTCATGCAGCATATGTTTTATGTGTTATTTTACACGTATAATTCGATAGTGATAGTCATTTTACCACCTGACTTTATTTACGTGAAGTTAGTGTCAAGCTCAGGTCAAGGTCAGGTCACATGAGGTCAAAGTTCGACATTGATAAATATAAATAAAAAGGCATGTTTCGGGACCAGTTTTGCCTCAGAAATGCATCGGTGCCATTCATTTTTTTTCGTAGCTAGTCATTCACCCCCTCTCCCAACAAAACAAAACGTCATGAGTTACCCCTACTTTAGAAGCCATAAGTCAGTAAAAATGTGATATTGTTTTGAAATTTGGTTTGGGAATTGCCCATATGTAGTTTTCTGATATATATATATATTCCGGTTTTTAATATTTTTGTAAAAGTTTGATTTTGTGGACATTTTTCCACACCAATTTTGTGTGTGATTTTTTTTTAGGTCAAAAAACAATTGCCAAAAATCCGAGATAGCAATTTTGTAGCCCTTGCCATTTGCTAACGAAGCTTTGACGTTTTTGTATTGCATTTTACTCAATATATGGAATTTGTACGGTATGTTAACCCTCGCCCGGGTAGGGCAAAATCACTACGTGTTCGGGTAGTGTGTGTGTGTGGGGGGGGGGGGGGGGGGGGTCAGTGACCACGGTTGACCTGTGGAAGCGCATGACCCCAGTGGAACATATAATTATGTAAAATGGATCCCAAATTTGAAATCAGCGACACAAAATGTCCTAGAAACCGCCAGAAGCCCCAAAAAGTCATCGGAGGTCAATGACCTCAGTTGACCTCTGAAAAGGTCAATCGAGGTCACAATATCAGTGGAAACCACAACTGTCACCTGGAAACACCTGTGCATATGCTCCTGAACAACACACACTCGAAAACTGCACAAGTTACAAGCATCGATACTGCGGGACGCCAGTTGCGCCTGACATGCCTTGAGGAACAGGTCACGGGTCATGTGAGTTAGAAATTCAAAATTTTCATAGTATGTGGGGATTTTTTTCCTTCAAAAGTAGGGTACTGAAAGTTGCATCGAAATCAGTTGGAAACTACGCGAGTTATTTCAGAAAAACCGAGGGGGTGGCATCCACCCCCTACCCGGGCGAGGGTTAACCCGCGCACTGCAGGGGCTTTGCGCCGAACATGAACTGCAGGGGGGGTTGATTTCCGCCCCCCCCCCCCTGAGATCTCGAAAACTACGCTACGTAGCGAGAAGAGGAAAACGTAATTTGATAGCTTGATACATGTTCTATCGAAAGTATTTCAATATTGATTTAGGTCAGGTCAAAATTGAGGTCACCAGAAGTCATCGAAGGTCAAATTTTCCAGTTTTTTTAAACTGTTTTAGGACATTGCTCCAGAAATTCCCATATATCTTAAAAAAACTATGCTATTTAGAAACAAACGGAAAAAAGAAATGCCATCCAGTGAAATTATCAATCGGTAAGGTGTATTCAAATTTGATCTCAGGTCAATATTTGAGGCTCCAGAGGTCAAAAAAGGAAAAAAATGCCGTTTTCTTTTTGCTAAATCGTTTTTCGCTATTAACTTTTCACTTAATAAAGATAACGGAAAATTGTTTACTCCATTGTGTGTATCTTGTCAAGGCGCTTTGAATGATATACATGGTGACCTTGTTAAATGAACTTAAAAAAATGACCTCAGGTCAAGGTCAAGTGGTGACCTAAGTAGGACATGTTGCATATGGGAAGTCGTGTCTCGACGAGAAAAACACATTGATGTCTGTTTTACTTCTCTATCTTTATTATGTCGGGAGTTTTTGACACAAAAAGATGGTGACCTCGCATGACCTCAAATGACCCAATAGGGGTCACTGAACAAAACTTACACTTGGATCATCAAGAATATCCTATAATAACATGATCCAGAAGTAATTGGATTAATATCATGCCTATCCTTGAAATAGGAAGCATTTGCATATTTCCCCATTGGCTTATTATGGGGAGGTTACGAAATTGATCTGACCTTAGTTCACCGATATCGAAATTCCGAGATACACGAATTATAAGTAATTATGCCCTTATGACATCCTGTACGTTTCAAACTGATCGGTGAAAAACTCTGGCTTTGGCACAACTGCAAACATTTTTGGAGGTGGGGTCACTTGACCTGGTCTGGTGATCTGACCTGAGATGACCCGAGGTTATTTTTTTCTTCAAAGTGTGTGCAATTGATGTCCTAACAGGTGTGCCAAAACCCCGCGGCGCTGCGCGCCGCCGTTTTTTCGCTATCTCTGAAAACATGAGGGGGGGACGGAAATCAACCCCCCTGCAGTGCGCGGGCTTAAGTTTAGCTGATTTTTGTGTCAAACTCGTGTGTAGTGACGTCACTAAATTCGCTATATCTCGAGAGGGGAAAAAACTACGAAATGGCTTCATTTTTGCACCGAAGGTGTAAAACAGATATAGAAGAAGGTACCCGAAGTTCCACGTTGATATGGCTATTGGTTTTTAGCTATTGCGAAAGTTCGTCAAGGGGGCGTTAACCCCCCCCCCCGTCAATTGCGGGTTAATACATAATTTCACAGATATATCATTGGATGGCAAAATTAGGGACAGTGATCAGAGAGTGTTCACTTGATACAGAGTTGAGTGTTCAGAGTACTTGAGTGTTCTTACATATGTGTTGTGTTAGACGACAATAAAAATACGCGCTTGAAGGGTTCCATGTATTGATAAATAAAGGAGTGATCGACGCTTGTCTATATTATTGGAGACGTCATGCCCACCCAAGATTACTTTACCTAATATTACTTAAGATTACTTTACTGATCACCTGGAACAGAGGAGCACAGACGAGACCGCCTACATCAAGACCTCGTGTATGACTAGCACTAGGATCAACACGGCGCCACCTCGTAGGCGTGAGAAGTCCCTGTGATGATCCCCTGTGATACCGGGACGGATTGTGACTGGCCGTGAGAGACGTGATAAGTGCCTGTTCTGCTCCCCTGTGATACCGGGACGGATTGCGACTGGCCGTGAGAGACGTGATAAGTCCCTGTTCTGCTCCCCTGTGATACCGGGACGGATTGCGACTGGCCATGAGAGACGTGATAAGTGCCTGTTCTGCTCCCCTGTGATACCGGGACGGATTGTGACTGGCCGTGAGAGACGTGATAAGTGCCTGTTCTGCTCCCCTGTGATACCGGGACGGATTGTGACTGGCCATGAGAGACGTGATAAGTCCGTGTTCTGCTCCTCTGTGATACCGGGACGGATTGCGACTGGCCGTGAGAGACGTGATAAGTCCGTGTTCTGCTCCTCTGTGATACCGGGACGGATTGTGACTGGCCGTGAGAGACGTGATAAGTGCCTGTTCTGCTCCCCTGTGATACCGGGACGGATTGTGACTGGCCGTGAGAGACGTGATAAGTGCCTGTTCTGCTCCCCTGTGATACCGGGACGGATTGTGACTGGCCGTGAGAGACGTGATAAGTCCCTGTTCTGCTCCCCTGTGATACCGGGACGGATTGTGACTGGCCGTGAGATACGTGATAAGTCCCTGTTCTGCTCCCCTGTGATACCGGGACGGATTGCGACTGGCCATGAGAGACGTGATAAGTGCCTGTTCTGCTCCCCTGTGATACCGGGACGGATTGTGACTGGCCGTGAGAGACGTGATAAGTCCCTGTTCTGCTCCCCTGTGATACCGGGACGGATTGTGACTGGCCGTGAGAGACGTGATAAGTCCCTGTTCTGCTCCTCTGTGATACCGGGACGGATTGCGACTGGCCATGAGAGACGTGATAAGTGCCTGTTCTGCTCCCCTGTGATACCGGGACGGATTGTGACTGGCCGTGAGAGACGTGATAAGTCCCTGTTCTGCTCCTCTGTGATACCGGGACGGATTGCGACTGGCCGTGAGAGCGCACCACCTGACCGGGTCGTCACGTCGTCATATTAATTCGCCGCTTTATCACGGTTTGTGTGCCGGCCCCGGATCGCAGGCCGTCCCGTGGCGCATTTTTCAATCAAGCCGGCAGGCATTGTGTGGCCGGGCCGGCCGACTGCGGCCCGACACGAACCCTGCACGGACTGGACACAAATCAGACACCCTCAGCCACCGCCGCCACCGCCGCCCCGCTGCCACCCCCGCTGCCGCCGCCACCGCCGCCACCGCCGCCACCGCCGCCACCGCCGCCGCCCCGCTGCCGCCGCCGCCCACCGCCACTGCCGCCGCCACCGCCGCCCCGCTGCCGCTGCCGCCGCCCACCGCCACTGCCGCCGCCGCCGCTATCGCCACCGCTGCCGCTGCCGCCACCGCCGCTCCGCTGCCGCCGCCGCCCACCGCCACTGCCGCCGCCGCCGCTACCGCCACCGCTGCCGCTGCGCCACCGCCGCGCCGCTCCGCTGCCGCCGCCGCCCACCGCCACTGCCGCCGCCGCCGCTACCGCCACCGCTGACGCTGCCGCCGCCGCCACCGCCGCCCGCCGCTGCTACCGCCGCCACCTCCAAGCCGGGCAGCCAATGCTGCTGCTGCCGCCACCGCCACCGGCCGCCCGCCGCTGCTACCGCCGCCACCTCCATGCCGGGCAGCCAATGCTGCTGCTGCTGCCGCCACCGCCACCGGCCGCCCGCCGCTGCTACCGCCGCCACCTCCATGCCGGGCAGCCAATGCTGCTGCTGCCGCCACCGCCACCGGCCACCGGCCGCCCGCCGCTGCTACCGCCGCCACCTCCATGCCGGGCAGCCAATGCTGCTGCTGCCGCCACCGCCACCGGCCGCCCGCCGCTGATACCGCCGCCACCTCCATGCCGGGCAGCCAATGCTGCTGAGCTGCTGTCACTGGCCGCCACCGCCACCGCCACCGCTGTTGGTCTTGCTTCCTGACTGCCATCGCTACCTCCAAGTTATTACACTTCTTGTGGATTTGGTACGGTAAAACTAAAAAAGAAGAAGAAATAACGGTAATTTGACTTCTGAGGTATGTGATGTGCAGTTACATTTTAGTCAAAGACTCGTGTGCTACCGTAGATTTGTACGTACAGCAACTAACTCTCTTTCCGAATTGGTCGGTGAGATTGATTCTTGCAAAGTCCTGGTAGCTCTATGAAAAGATGATAGTTACGTTCAGGGGCGGATCTATTATTTTTTTCCCGAAGGGGGGGGGGGGGGGGGGGGGGGGGCGTGCCATGGGTCTACAGGGGCGCCAAAGGTTGATTAATCTGCAAAAATGACAAATTATCTTACGCTTACTCATTGCCCTTTCGAAAAGCAAAATTATAATAGACAAAAAATTATAATGGATTTATTTTTAAGCACTCTCGTAGGTATGTCGTCCGTCAGTAGCACGCATTTTAGTCAGTAGCACGCAGCGGCGGTGCCAACGGGGGGGGGGGGGGGGCAGTCCCCCCCCCCCCCCTCTGTCGTCAAGCAGGGGGGGGGGGCAAACATATCCTTTTGCCCCTGTCATTTAAGGAGGCCTCTCCATGCTTCAAAGAGGCCCTATCTCGCAGACCCCATCGCGGAGGTTAGAGGGGCCCCTGGAAGCAGAGGGGTCCTATGGAAGTCAGAGGGGCATTTGAAGGCCAGAGGAGGCCATTTGGAAGCCAGAGGGGAGGTCAGGGGTGACCTGTGGAGGTCAGAGGTGGCCCCTGGAGGCCAGAGGGGGTCCTTTGGAGGTCAGAAAGGCCACTGAAGGCCAGAGAGACCCTCTGGAGATCAAAGGCCATGGGGGCCATGTAGGCCAGAGGAGGTCCATGGAGGTCAGAGGTGCCCCTGAAATCCAGAAGCAGCCCTCTGGAAGCCAGAGGGGAGGTGAGAGGAGCCCTATGGAGGTCAAAGGTTCCTCAAATGGAGGCCCTCTCAAATAGAGGCCGCATAAATTTTGAATTGCCCCCCGACAAAAATTCGTATCGCCGCCGCTGGTAGCACGTACATAGGAGTGCGATCATGGATGTGCCTAGGTCTGTCACGGATAGGTCACACACCTTTCTCTCTCTCTGGCCTGCCGAAATATACCCCTTCTCTTTAGCCTGACGAAATCCCCCCCCCCCCCCCCTCTCACTCTCTGTCCTCCTGATCGATCGATCGACGTAAGAGGCTTCTTGGCTCACAAGTCAGAGGTGGCTCAGTTTAAAACACCATGCTCGCAAGGCCTTCTTCGGCTTTCGAGGCAGCTCCGCTTCAATAGTTCGGACCTTTATACCCAAGTACTTTTAACCTGGGGTGTCGCCAACAGGGGGCTTGGAGCCGGGCACCACCAGGATCGCTTCGGCCAGAGTTCGCCCCCACCCTCCCCAGTTCGCAGGATTTTAGCATTAGTCCTATGGCGCTAGCCCACCAAACCTCTGGCTGCCCCCACTAAAAAATGTGTGGCGACGCCACTGCTGGATTGCCAGCAGTGGCCCCTCCGGCTAATGTCGGCGCCCCTCTGGCCAGTGACAGCGCCCCTCCGGCTAGTGACGACGCCCATATGGCCAGTGATGGCACTCTTCCGGCCAGTGATGGCTCTCTTGCCGCGCAGGGGTGGTAAAAATGCTTCAAGTGGTGCCCACCTAACCTGGTATTGGAAAATTCGGCCCCCAGGTATAAGTGCCGCGGCATCAAGTGTCATTTACTGGCTCAACATCGTGACCTCTGCTCACAGTGCGGTGACACAGAACATTTGTTTTAGGAAATAATATGTGCATTGGAGACGCACTTTACAATTACAGCTAACAACTTTGAAAACCTGGTGAGGTACAGTACTTCAAGCAGGGTTAGCAAGTCGGCCCCAATCAATGTGGTGAGAATGCTAACTTTTGACCAAAACGATAGACTTATCACAAGCTTAGCTTTTAAGTTTATACTGAAGCTGGGTAGACAAATATCCATTTGCTGTGCTGGTTGCTGTGCTGGATCCTGTCCAGACATTTGAGTCAGGTGCACACAGTGGCGGATCCAGGGGGGGGGGGGGTCACGGGGGTCATGACCCCCCCCCCCTTGGGTCATGGGGCACCACCGCGCTGTGGGGCACCACCGCGCTGTGGGGCACCACCGCGCTGTGGGGGCACCACCGGGCCGTGGAGCAGCACCAAAATACAAATAAAATATGCGCCGCTACGCGGCCCAAATGATTAAGTGTTCTTTGAACCAAGGGTACCACCGCGCCGTGGGGGCACCCCCGGGCCGTGGGGGCACCACCAAAATAAAGCCAAAAAATCCGCGCCGCTACGCGGCGCAAATAATTCAGTGTTCTTTGAACCTAGGGCACCACCGCGCCAGTGTACCAGGGACACCCCGCGCCGGTGAACCAAGGGGACCACCGCGCCGGTGTCCCAGGGGCACCATCGTGACGGTAGACGGCACTGTGGGGCGAGGGGAGACACCGGGAAACTTTGCCTCCTTGAACCCAGGAGGGAAAACAATGGTCTGGTGCCGCCATGAAATCACAAGCATTGGTGCTGAAGAAAAAAATCGCGAAATGATGCTAAATTAAAATTGCTAAATTATGCAAAAAAAAATGTTCCTTCATGCCTCCCGTCCCTTGGGCTATGAAGGGACACCAACGTGCCTTATACCAGAGGCACCAACGTATGGAACTCGAGGGGCCCCTTGGGCTGATGCATATAGATTATCCCGCGCACTGCAGGGGGGTTGATTTCCGCCCCACCCCCTCAGGTTTGTCAAAGATAGCGAAAAAACGGCGGCGCGCAGCGCCGCCGAGTTTTCACACACCTGTCAGGACATCAATTGCGCAAACTTTGAAGAAAAAAATAACCTAGGGTCATCTCAGGTCAGGTCACCAGACCGGGTCAAGTGACCCCACCTCCAAAAATGTTAGCAGTTGTGCCAAAGCCAGAGTTTTTCACCGATCAATTTTAAACTTACAGGATGTCATGAGGGCATACGTACTTACAAATGACCCCTATTGACCCCTACCTTAAATGACCCCTATTGGGTCATTTAAGGTCATGCTAGGTCACCATCACTTTGTTGTCAATAACTCCCGACCTAATGAAGATAGAGAAGTAAAACAGACATCAATGTGTTTGTCTCGTCAAGACACGGCTTCCCATATGCAACATGCCCTACTTGGGTCACCACTTGACCTTGACCTGAGGCCAATTTTTTAAGTTAACTTAACAAGGTCACCATGTATATCATTCAAAGCGCCTTGCCAAGATAAACACAATGACGTAAATAGTTTTCCGTTATCGTTATTACATAAAAAGTGAATAGCGAAAACAATTTAGCAAAAAAACGTCATTTGTTTTCCTTTTTGACCTCTGGAGCCTCAAATGTTGACCTGAGATCAAATCTGAGGGCACCTTACCGATTAAAAATGTCACTGGCTGGCGTTTTCCCTTTTCCATTTGTTTCTAACTAGCATAGTTTCTGAGATATATGAGAATTTCTGAAGCGATGTCCTAAAACAGGATTTTTTGTTGTTGAAATTTTGACCTTTGATGACCTCTGGTGACCTCAATTTTGACCTGACCTAAAATAATACTTTATACTTTCGATAGAACATGTACCATGCTATCAAATTCCGTTTTCTGCTTCTCGCTACGTATCGTAGTTTTCGAAATATCAGGGGGGGGGGGGGGGCGGAAATAAACCCCCCTGCAGTTAGTTTTCGGCGCAAGAACCTTTCGATTTTTTAGGGCCTCGGCGCAAATCAATCGGTGTTCTTTTCCAGTACACAAGGGTCTAACATAGACTGTACACACTGGCGGCCGCAGGGGGGGGGGGGGCGATATGGGGGTCATGGACCCACTTTTAGCCTTAAATGGGGGGGGGGGGGCAACATGTCTTTTGACACCACCTTTTGCTCCAGACATATTTCCTTGTTTTTACCCTGCATGCTGGTTCCAATAGCAAAAATTGGTTCTCCAACCCGCTCAAAACCTCAAATTTAATAAAAGCAATAACAGTTTATCGCATGCATAAGATTTACTGCTAGTAAACAACGGTTTTCAGCCCCCCCCCTCTCCCCCTGGCCACGAACCTCAACTTCCCTCTTGGTCAATTCTTCATCAGCCGTCTGCAGGACCGCCCTTGACTGTACAAATACTATATTTTAGCACCATCCGCGGCACTTTAAATGATAGAGAGGGTATGACTGATATTGCAAATACCTATAGCGAACGTTGTCAATTAACAACAACAAAAATGCTGAAATAGGGGCACCCTCAAAATATAATGGACCAAATCCGTTGAGTTTTCAAATTTGGGTATAGGTAGGGGCACCACTGCAATTGATGCCCCCCCCCCCTCCCTTGAGGATTTTCTGGATCCGCCCCTGGGTGCACAAAACTACCCAAGTCATACAACTGGACCATACTATACTGCACTATACTATACTGTATCGTACCATACCGTGCATGATTGCATTACAGCACAGCAATTGTTGAAATTAGTTTCACTATGTCACTTTAAAATTATTTAGCAATGAGCAACTGATGAACAATGGGCCATGAGGACCATAAACCCACAGCGTTTTAGATGTTACAAAATTTAACTATTAGGTCACTATGCATCTTCAAATACACTATTCTGTACCTGTTATGTTATTTGGAATGTATCTTACCTCTAACAATGTTGAAACAAAAAAGATTTCCGGAAGTGTCACGACTGATCGTCCACCACGATCGTCGCCATATCTACGCAAGAAGATACACAGGAAAAATCAGGATCGTCCATGACGTCATTGGAACAATGACTTAACCCTCGCCCGGGCAGGGGGATGCCACCGCCCACCCCTCATCGTTTTTTTCTCGGGAATAACTGACGTAGGTTCCACGTAGGTAAGCGATGGAACTTTCAGTGCCCTACTTTTGAACAATTAGACACCCAATCTGAAAATTTTGAACTTCTACCCCACATGACCCGTGACCTATGTATGGCCTGTTTTTCAAGGTCATGTCATGCGCAACTGGCGTCTCGCAGTATCGATGATTGTAGCTTGTGCAGTTTCCGAATGTTTGTTCTTCAGGAGCATATGCACAGGTGTTTTCAGGTGACAGTTGTGGATTCCACTGAGATTGTGACCTCGATTGACCTTTTCAGAGGTCAACCGAGGTCATTGACCTTCGATGACCTCAGATTACTTTTTTGGCCTCGGTGCGGCGTCGGCAGCGGCGCAGTCTGCTGCTAGGATGTCGTTTTTGGGTGACGGGCCCGACGAGGAGTCATCGGAGGAGGAGGAGGAGCCGGCCGGACTGACGGCGGGCCTTGGTGGGTGGCCGCTGACTGCGGCCGGCGATCCGCGCGCCGCCTGCCGGGTGCTGGAGGAGCTGCTCGGCGGGGCTGGTGTGTCCGCTGCCGCTGGGCCGCCGCCGGCCGGCGGGCCGGCGTCTGGCGAGGCGGGGTTCGCCGAGTCGCCTCTCGCGTTTGTCGGTGCGCGTCGGGTTCCGGTGGGCAGCGATGCTCGAGTGAGGCCGCCGGTGCGGGTTCGAGTGGACCCGGCCGTCTACGGAGGCCATCCGCGTGTAAGCAGCGTCTTGGCGCGAGGACTGAAGGTGCGCGTGCCGAGCGCGGCGCCGCGCGTGTGGCTGAGGACGCCGCGGTCGGCGTTGATGGCTGAGGCGGTGTCAGACTTTGTGAAAAGTGGAGTGTTTGAGCCGGGTGAGCCGGACAGCTGTTACCGTCTGTTTGCGGTGGCAAAGTCTCCGTCGGTCGCGCTTCTAGTGTATGACCTGTCTTTGCTTACGCCCTGGATGCCGCGGCGGTCTTGCGTTTTGCCGAAACTCGAGCGTGTGTTAGGCTATTCAGCAGATGGATTTGGGTACGGTATAAAATTAGACTTACGAGACGGCTTTTATCATATTCCCTTGGCTCCGAGTACAAGTAGAAAGTTTGGTGTTTTGTACGATAAACAGACATATGTATTTACCAGGCTGCCGATGGGCTTGTCAGTAGCTCCGTCAGAAATGCAGCACTTTGCCTGCGCGACAGTGAAGATTGTAGAGGGCAGGTTTTCGGGTGTAAGCGGCATTGCTTTTTTGGATGATTTTCTGTTTGTCGCTCGTCGCCCTGAGGACCTGTCTGGCATCGTAGAATTTTTCACTGAGTCGGGCCTCCATATTAATTTTGATAAGTCTGTTACTGTTCCGTCATCGAAATTGCGTTATCTCGGTGTGGACTTAAACTTGGCGAGCTGTTCATTGAGCGTTAAACGTGAGACGGTGGAGCCCTTGCGCGACGCGATGTTGCAGTGCAACTCGAGCTGGTCATTGGTCTCTCGGCAGCGACTGGCGGGGTGTGTAAATTTTGCACGGCCTTGTTTAAAGTTGCCACTCGAAGTTGTGTCGGCAGTGATGGACGGGGACTCCGGTGCGTGTAGTGCAGTCGCCCCGTTTATTCGGGAAGGTGTCGTGTGGTCATTTTCCGACATTTCCGAGTGGAATGATCTGCACAGACGTCACGTATTTGTCGATGCGACGCCGACTCAGATCGGCATTGTAGTGCCGGGCTGCGTGCCGGTGTCTGTGTCTCTGCCACGTGCGCTGCCTATTTATGTGGCAGAGTATCTGGCAGCTCTAACGGCGATTGTTAGTGTGGAGCGGGGGCTGTTCACGCTGTTTTGTGATAATGCCGGCGTTTGTTATAATTTGCAAAAAGGCCACTGTCCGCGCCCCTGGCTACCAGTCATGTGCCATGTTTTCAGTTTGCGCGCTTTTTCTGTTCGGTATATACCGTCATGTGAGAATCCCGCAGATGCTCCCTCGCGCTCCCCCGCTCTGTAATCAGGGTGCGCACAGGAGCGGTTTTTTTTCCTGTCTCTGGGCCAATCAGCGGCCCGGGACATCGGATGATCGGCGCAGGAATTTGTGTTGCGTGCCTTTGTCGGGTCACTGTTGTGGTCAGTGTGGCAGTCGCGCCTCTGTTCCTGCCGCCAATACACGCTGTCGGCCGGCTCCACGGTCGACAAGAAAAAAAAAACCCGCCTTTTTTTTTGTTGTCGACCGTGGAGCCGGCCGACAGCGTGTATTGGCGGCAGGAACAGAGGCGCGACTGCCACACTGACCACAACAGTGACCCGACAAAGGCACGCAACACAAATTCCTGCGCCGATCATCCGATGTCCCGGGCCGCTGATTGGCCCAGAGACAGGAAAAAAAAACCGCTCCTGTGCGCACCCTGATTACAGAGCGGGGGAGCGCGAGGGAGCATCTGCGGGATTCTCACATGACGGTATATACCGAACAGAAAAAGCGCGCAAACTGAAAACATGGCACATGACTGGTAGCCAGGGGCGCGGACAGCGGCCTTTTTGCAAATTATAATAAACGCCGGCATTATCACAAAACAGCGTGAACAGCCCCCGCTCCACACTAACAATCGCCGTTAGAGCTGCCAGATACTCTGCCACATAAATAGGCAGCGCACGTGGCAGAGACACAGACACCGGCACGCAGCCCGGCACTACAATGCCGATCTGAGTCGGCGTCGCATCGACAAATACGTGACGTCTGTGCAGATCATTCCACTCGGAAATGTCGGAAAATGACCACACGACACCTTCCCGAATAAACGGGGCGACTGCACTACACGCACCGGAGTCCCCGTCCATCACTGCCGACACAACTTCGAGTGGCAACTTTAAACAAGGCCGTGCAAAATTTACAAACCCCGCCAGTCGCTGCCGAGAGACCAATGACCAGCTCGAGTTGCACTGCAACATCGCGTCGCGCAAGGGCTCCACCGTCTCACGTTTAACGCTCAATGAACAGCTCGCCAAGTTTAAGTCCACACCGAGATAACGCAATTTCGATGACGGAACAGTAACAGACTTATCAAAATTAATATGGAGGCCCGACTCAGTGAAAAATTCTACGATGCCAGACAGGTCCTCAGGGCGACGAGCGACAAACAGAAAATCATCCAAAAAAACAATGCCGCTTACACCCGAAAACCTGCCCTCTACAATCTTCACTGTCGCGCAGGCAAAGTGCTGCATTTCTGACGGAGCTACTGACAAGCCCATCGGCAGCCTGGTAAATACATATGTCTGTTTATCGTACAAAACACCAAACTTTCTACTTGTACTCGGAGCCAAGGGAATATGATAAAAGCCGTCTCGTAAGTCTAATTTTATACCGTACCCAAATCCATCTGCTGAATAGCCTAACACACGCTCGAGTTTCTGCCGCCAATACACGCTGTCGGCCGGCTCCACGGTTGACAACAAGAGAAAAGAGCAAGCCTGAGTCGGTGAGTGCAGGAGGCTGGCCGCCGGACTCCGAAGGGACTACCGGTGGAGGAGACGCCATGGCACTACGTTCGGGCACCGTTCGTGGCGAACAGGACATCGACGACATCGTCGAGGCCGTCATCGCCAGCCTCACTGGGGCGGGTCTGGTGGCGGCGGCTACAGCAGAGGTAAAGGAAGAAGTAGTCGTGGTCGACGCACCGTCCGGACCGATGCCTGGACAGAAGCAGCTCTGGCTGGCCGACTTCCGGGAGCAGCTGACGGCGTCGTCGAACTTCGGTACTCGGGAGAGGGAGGAGGTGCGCGGCCTGGTCATCATCGGCGAGGGGGCGGGCCCGCCCCCGCAGCACCAGCAGTGGTACTGGGGGCGTGTCCGCCTCTTTCTCATCGTGGCACACGAGGGCTGGGCGGCGGCGGTGAACGACGCCCGTACCGCCGACATGGACCGGCTGGGCATACGCCTCACCCCGTCCGTCCCGCGGCCGGCCCCCGGGCCCCGCCCGGCGGTTGCGCCTGCCGCTGAGTGGCGGCAGCGGCCCTCCCGGCCGTCCGGCCTGCGCGCCCCGGCGCGCTCGGCGGGCGCGGCCGCGTCGCGCGGTCCTCATTAGGACGGCACTGCGAGTGGCATGGGGGGGCAACGGTCTCGGAACCCCACTCCGGCCCCCTGCCACCCGCAACACCCCCGGCTCTGCCCTCGCCCGGGGGAGGCGCTCCGGACATCGGGCCGGGCCGGGGCGCGGCGCCGCGGCCGTGCTCGGTGCGGCGTCGGCAGCGGCGCGGTCTGCTGCTAGGATGTCGTTTTTGGGTGACGGGCCCGACGAGGAGTCATCGGAGGAGGAGGAGGAGCCGGCCGGACTGACGGCGGGCCTTGGTGGGTGGCCGCTGACTGCGGCCGGCGATCCGCGCGCCGCCTGCCGGGTGCTGGAGGAGCTGCTCGGCGGGGCTGGTGTGTCCGCTGCCGCTGGGCCGCCGCCGGCCGGCGGGCCGGCGTCTGGCGAGGCGGGGTTCGCCGAGTCGCCTCTCGCGTTTGTCGGTGCGCGTCGGGTTCCGGTGGGCAGCGATGCTCGAGTGAGGCCGCCGGTGCGGGTTCGAGTGGACCCGGCCGTCTACGGAGGCCATCCGCGTGTAAGCAGCGTCTTGGCGCGAGGACTGAAGGTGCGCGTGCCGAGCGCGGCGCCGCGCGTGTGGCTGAGGACGCCGCGGTCGGCGTTGATGGCTGAGGCGGTGTCAGACTTTGTGAAAAGTGGAGTGTTTGAGCCGGGTGAGCCGGACAGCTGTTACCGTCTGTTTGCGGTGGCAAAGTCTCCGTCGGTCGCGCGTCTAGTGTATGACCTGTCTTTGCTTACGCCCTGGATGCCGCGGCGGTCTTGCGTTTTGCCGAAACTCGAGCGTGTGTTAGGCTATTCAGCAGATGGATTTGGGTACGGTATAAAATTAGACTTACGAGACGGCTTTTATCATATTCCCTTGGCTCCGAGTACAAGTAGAAAGTTTGGTGTTTTGTACGATAAACAGACATATGTATTTACCAGGCTGCCGATGGGCTTGTCAGTAGCTCCGTCAGAAATGCAGCACTTTGCCTGCGCGACAGTGAAGATTGTAGAGGGCAGGTTTTCGGGTGTAAGCGGCATTGCTTTTTTGGATGATTTTCTGTTTGTCGCTCGTCGCCCTGAGGACCTGTCTGGCATCGTAGAATTTTTCACTGAGTCGGGCCTCCATATTAATTTTGATAAGTCTGTTACTGTTCCGTCATCGAAATTGCGTTATCTCGGTGTGGACTTAAACTTGGCGAGCTGTTCATTGAGCGTTAAACGTGAGACGGTGGAGCCCTTGCGCGACGCGATGTTGCAGTGCAACTCGAGCTGGTCATTGGTCTCTCGGCAGCGACTGGCGGGGTTTGTAAATTTTGCACGGCCTTGTTTAAAGTTGCCACTCGAAGTTGTGTCGGCAGTGATGGACGGGGACTCCGGTGCGTGTAGTGCAGTCGCCCTGTTTATTCGGGAAGGTGTCGTGTGGTCATTTTCCGACATTTCCGAGTGGAATGATCTGCACAGACGTCACGTATTTGTCGATGCGACGCCGACTCAGATCGGCATTGTAGTGCCGGGCTGCGTGCCGGTGTCTGTGTCTCTGCCACGTGCGCTGCCTATTTATGTGGCAGAGTATCTGGCAGCTCTAACGGCGATTGTTAGTGTGGAGCAAGGGCTGTTCACGCTGTTTTGTGATAATGCCGGCGTTTATTATAATTTGCAAAAAGGCCGCTGTCCGCGCCCCTGGCTACCAGTCATGTGCCATGTTTTCAGTTTGCGCGCTTTTTCTGTTCGGTATATACCGTCATGTGAGAATCCCGCAGATGCTCCCTCGCGCTCCCCCGCTCTGTAATCAGGGTGCGCACAGGAGCGGTTATTTTTTTTCCCTGTCTCTGGGCCAATCAGCGGCCCGGGACATCGGATGATCGGCGCAGGAATTTGTGTTGCGTGCCTTTGTCGGGTCACTGTTGTGGTCAGTGTGGCAGTCGCGCCTCTGTTCCTGCCGTTTTCTGGCGGCAGGAACAGAGGCGCGACTCCGCTCCTGTGCGCACCCTGATTACAGAGCGGGGGAGCGCGAGGGAGCATCTGCGGGAATCTCACATGACGGTATATACCGAACAGAAAAAGCGCGCGAACTGAAAACATGGCACATGACTGGTAGCCAGGGGCGCGGACAGCGGCCTTTTTGCAAATTATAATAAACGCCGGCATTATCACAAAACAGCGTGAACAGCCCCCGCTCCACACTAACAATCGCCGTTAGAGCTGCCAGATACTCTGCCACATAAATAGGCAGCGCACGTGGCAGAGACACAGACACCGGCACGCAGCCCGGCACTACAATGCCGATCTGAGTCGGCGTCGCATCGACAAATACGTGACGTCTGTGCAGATCATTCCACTCGGAAATGTCGGAAAATGACCACACGACACCTTCCCGAATAAACGGGGCGACTGCACTACACGCACCGGAGTCCCCGTCCATCACTGCCGACACAACTTCGAGTGGCAACTTTAAACAAGGCCGTGCAAAATTTACAAACCCCGCCAGTCGCTGCCGAGAGACCAATGACCAGCTCGAGTTGCACTGCAACATCGCGTCGCGCAAGGGCTCCACCGTCTCACGTTTAACGCTCAATGAACAGCTCGCCAAGTTTAAGTCCACACCGAGATAACGCAATTTCGATGACGGAACAGTAACAGACTTATCAAAATTAATATGGAGGCCCGACTCAGTGAAAAATTCTACGATGCCAGACAGGTCCTCAGGGCGACGAGCGACAAACAGAAAATCATCCAAAAAAGCAATGCCGCTTACACCCGAAAACCTGCCCTCTACAATCTTCACTGTCGCGCAGGCAAAGTGCTGCATTTCTGACGGAGCTACTGACAAGCCCATCGGCAGCCTGGTAAATACATATGTCTGTTTATCGTACAAAACACCAAACTTTCTACTTGTACTCGGAGCCAAGGGAATATGATAAAAGCCGTCTCGTAAGTCTAATTTTATACCGTACCCAAATCCATCTGCTGAATAGCCTAACACACGCTCGAGTTTCGGCAAAACGCAAGACCGCCGCGGCATCCAGGGCGTAAGCAAAGACAGGTCATACACTAGACGCGCGACCGACGGAGACTTTGCCACCGCAAACAGACGGTAACAGCTGTCCGGCTCACCCGGCTCAAACACTCCACTTTTCACAAAGTCTGACACCGCCTCAGCCATCAACGCCGACCGCGGCGTCCTCAGCCACACGCGCGGCGCCGCGCTCGGCACGCGCACCTTCAGTCCTCGCGCCAAGACGCTGCTTACACGCGGATGGCCTCCGTAGACGGCCGGGTCCACTCGAACCCGCACCGGCGGCCTCACTCGAGCATCGCTGCCCACCGGAACCCGACGCGCACCGACAAACGCGAGAGGCGACTCGGCGAACCCCGCCTCGCCAGACGCCGGCCCGCCGGCCGGCGGCGGCCCAGCGGCAGCGGACACACCAGCCCCGCCGAGCAGCTCCTCCAGCACCCGGCAGGCGGCGCGCGGATCGCCGGCCGCAGTCAGCGGCCACCCACCAAGGCCCGCCGTCAGTCCGGCCGGCTCCTCCTCCTCCTCCGATGACTCCTCGTCGGGCCCGTCACCCAAAAACGACATCCTAGCAGCAGACCGCGCCGCTGCCGACGCCGCACCGAGCACGGCCGCGGCGCCGCGCCCCGGCCCGGCCCGATGTCCGGAGCGCCTCCCCCGGGCGAGGGCAGAGCCGGGGGTGTTGCGGGTGGCAGGGGGCCGGAGTGGGGTTCCGAGACCGTTGCCCCCCCATGCCACTCGCAGTGCCGTCCTAATGCGGACCGCGCGACGCGGCCGCGCCCGCCGAGCGCGCCGGGGCGCGCAGGCCGGACGGCCGGGAGGGCCGCTGCCGCCACTCAGCGGCAGGCGCAACCGCCGGGCGGGGCCCGGGGGCCGGCCGCGGGACGGACGGGGTGAGGCGTATGCCCAGCCGGTCCATGTCGGCGGTACGGGCGTCGTTCACCGCCGCCGCCCAGCCCTCGTGTGCCACGATGAGAAAGAGGCGGACACGCCCCCAGTACCACTGCTGGTGCTGCGGGGGCGGGCCCGCCCCCTCGCCGATGATGACCAGGCCGCGCACCTCCTCCCTCTCCCGAGTACCGAAGTTCGACGACGCCGTCAGCTGCTCCCGGAGGTCGGCCAGCCAGAGCTGCTTCTGTCCAGGCATCGGTCCGGACGGCGCGTCGACCACGACTACTTCTTCCTTTACCTCTGCTGTAGCCGCCGCCACCAGACCCGCCCCAGTGAGGCTGGCGATGACGGCCTCGACGATGTCGTCGATGTCCTGTTCGCCACGAACGGTGCCCGAACGTAGTGCCATGGCGTCTCCTCCACCGGTAGTCCCTTCGGAGTCCGGCGGCCAGCCTCCTGCACTCACCGACTCAGGCTTGCTCTTTTCTCTTGTTGTCGACCGTGGAGCCGGCCGACAGCGTGTATTGGCGGCAGGAACAGAGGCGCGACTCTAGGACATTTTGTGACGCTGATTTCAAATTTGGGATCCACTTTACATAATTATATGTTCCACTGGGGCCATGCGCTTCCACAGGTCAACCGAGGTCACTGACCTCCGATGGCCTGACATGACCTTTTTGGAATTTGACAGTTTTTAGGACATTTTGTAACGCTGATTTCAAATTTGGCACCCATTAAGCATTATGATATGCTCATTCACGATTATAGCTCGATACAATTCAATTTATACGCATTTACAATTTTGATGACCTTTGGGTCATTGACATAACCTCAGAAGTCACCTAACGACCCAATACCTTAACAACGGGTATAAGCGGCTTCCTCTTGTCGCAAGCAACACGCTCGTTTTTTAATCGAAGCTCTAGCTCAATTAGGGGCGAAACGCTAGGGGGGGGGGGGAAGGGGGTCATGCCCCACCCCCTACCCGAACAGGCAGTGATTTTTCCCTACCCGGGCGAGGGTTAACCTAACCTAACCTAGCCTAACACCGCCATTAAGTCCGATGAAACCTAAGATTAGCTCGTAGCCATTAAATCCGATCGGGACGAAACCTAAGATTCGCTCGTAGCGATTAAGTCCGATCGGGACGAAACCTAAGATTCGCTCGTAGCCATTAAGTCCGATCGGGACGAAACCTAAACCTAGCGTGATAGGGTTTAGTGAGCGGCTTTAACCAAACCCTACAGCGTAAATAAGTTATGTGACGTCATAGCCTGGCCGCCGTGAACGCCGTCTATACTTGTCGTGTCAAGGTCGGTCGTCGCCAGCTGGCGTGTAAACAAAGTTTGGCGGCGGGTGAGGCGACGGAAGCGGCGAGATATTAATTATTGACGTTAAAATTAGTTATAGTGCAAAATGTCTTGGGGAAGACATCCATGGTTACTAAATGTTATATTTTATATCGATTGGTAGGTATATTAGCCGTTTTCACGAGGGATTTTACGTTTGGGGCGATTGGGGCGTTTGAGGTAAATTGGTCTATAGCTTGTAAGAACACGGTTTTTCCGGTGATGTTTGGTATTAATCACAATTTTATGAATTAATGTATAAGTATATGCTCTTACAATGCAATATTTACTGTTAGTTTGCTTTGAATATTCACATTCATGCAAATCTGGCAATTTTGGGTTGTGTTAGTTTCTTCTACAAAACATACCGAAAGCGCCCCAAAAGACGCTAAAAAGTATACTAGATAATCAGCTTTGATGAAATAAAATACGCAATTGACAGTTAGTTAGGACAAAACTGAAGATATTAATGGCAAAGAAGTATAACATTATGATGAAAAACGCAATCAAATGTCAAAAGCATAGACATACCTTAATTCAACGTCGCTCCGTCCCGCTGAGATCGTCCAACGTAGAGCGGTGACTTCGTTGGTTTCCGAAAACCGGAACAATCCTTACGCATTTCGAATCACACCAAATGTTTTTGATTTGATTAATTTATTAATTGATGAATCTCACAAAAAGCTGAAAAGACCTCAGAAAAGGCACTTATAAACCATGAAACATGCGGGCTTTCTGCAGCCACTGGTACTGACAACTCAAAAATGGCTGCTCTAGATCGAACGGACGCCATTGCTGGGTGCCGACCACGGCTCTGCGCATGCACAACGTGACGTCAGGCGACCGGCCTGCTGGTCGCCATGGTGACCAGCCGGCCGGCGCCGGAGCTACGTGTGCAATGTGACGTTAGGCGACCGGCCGTCCCATCGCCATGGTGACCGGGCGGCGGCGCCTGCGCAGAGCCAGCGCAGAGCCGGAGCCAGCATTCCCGTCATCTTACAACAATTGATCAAAACGAAATCGCTAATTATCCTTGCTTTTAAAAGTGATTATGACTCAAAATATGAATGGACTAATTCATCTAGTTTTCATTGAAATAAGCGTCGCACAAGCACCCCAGCCGTCTGGCAACACCAGAGCTAGTTTAAGATGAAATTGTTAATTTTAAGTAAACTATGGTGTTATCATTCAAATTAAATTTCCAGAAAAATGCATTCACTGATCAAGTTGCGATTGATACCAAAAATCACATGGAAAAGCCGTGTTCTTACGATCTATAGACCCAAACGCCCCAAACGCCACAAACGCCACAAACGCCCCAAACGCCCCAAACGCCCCAATCGCTCCAAACGCAAAATCATTCGTGAAAAAGGCTATTATAGGGATTATCTAATAACTAATGGTGGGTTTATGGTGGGTTTAGCACCTTATACCTACAATGTCACCTAATTTTGAAAGCTGGAATCAGTTAGATAACTACAAAAGGACAATGATACCTGTTAAAAAGGGAACTAAACAAGGACAATGATACTTGTTATTTTATTTAATCAAAGCTGATTATCTAGTATACATGTTAGCCTCTTTTGGGGCGTTCTCGGTATATTTTGTAGAAGGAACTAACATAACCCAAAATTGCCAGATTTGGTCAAGAATTTGAATATTCAAAGCAAACTAATGGGAAATATTGAATTGTAAGAGCATATACTTATACATTAATTCATAAAATTGCGATTGATACCAAAAATCACCGGGAAAATCCGTGTTCTTACGAGTTATAGACCCATTTACCCCAAACGCCCCAATCGCCCCAAACGCCCCAAACGCCCCAAACGCCCCAATCGCCCCAATCGCCCGAAACGCAAAATCCTTCGTGAAATCGGCTAATGCCGGATTAAGTTTTATCTACACTACGCTGCAGCCTGAAACCAACTCCGTTCCATCGCCTTAGCGCTTACCAACAGGAACAGGAATGCGTCAGGAATCCCAAAAGTCAAAGTTCGCTGGTGGAATTTTAATGTTCTTATGAAAGAGCATGTCTCAGTGATGGTGACTTCATGGACAACATCGTTGAGAAAGCTCTGTGGAAGGCATAGGACCAGGACCCAGTTGATTGTTGCGATGTCGGATGCGGTCGCTAAAGCCGCCAAAGAATGCGCCTGGCGCGGTTATTTCACTCTTACCGCCTCGGGTAGACTTCTTAGCCCGTTCGCCGGCACTGCTTTTTTCCGGTTCTTGACATATTTCTCACTATTCACAGCACCCCGCAAACCAGAACATATCCTCAGTTGTAAACATGCTGTTCACCCTTGAAATTAATGCACTTCAGGTTGTCAAAGATGTTCTGCTACATACAACAATTACACCTATATGGAGACAATGTATCAGCCAAATTATGGACTGACGCAGGGTTCTATGTCATATGTAAGTAGCGCACCGAGTATACGGTCATTCAGGGCATGACCTGGTCCTTTGTACCCGAGGCGCCCATGCAAAGCTGGCGCCCCTCCGATCAGTGACGGCGCCCCTCCGGCCAGTGACGGCGCTCTCCCGGCCAGTGACGGCGCTCTTGCGGCCAGTGACGGCGCCTCTCCGGCACGTGACAACGCCCCTCCGACCAGCGACGGCGCCCATCCGACCAGTGACGGCGCCCCTCCGACCAGTGACGGTGCCCCTCCGACCAGTGACGGTGCCCCTCCGACCAGAGAAGGCGCCCCTCCGGCCAGTGACTACGCCTCTCCGGCGAGTGACGGCGCCCCTCCGACTAGTCACTGCCCCTCTCCGGCCCGTGACGGCGCCCCTCCGGCCAGTCACGGCGCCCCTCCTTCCGTCCTTAGCCCCCCATGCAAAATTGTCGCCAATAGTGGTGGCGCCCCTGCCGATCGGGTGGCGCCCCTCAAGGCTGTATCAAGGATGTATACAATTTGTGTCGTCCCAAAAATTCTGCCCCGCATCGTTTTGAGCGATGACACAAATATTTTGCAAATAATATAGATTCTTAGCCTAAATACCTTAAGGTTTGGATCGCGGTTGTAGCGGGGGGACGACAGCCCACACTTTTTTTAGAGTAGGGGGGGGGGGGCTGCTGCCCCCCCCCCTTCCGTGGCGACGCCCCTGGTTCAGACTATCTACAGAGACTGGCGCGTCTAGGATTCAGGGTTCCTTCAAAATCCTTCCCATTCCAATTGCCATTTCTATCTGATGCTAAGGTAAGGAACCCAACCAGATGAGAGAACTAGGTGAGAGAACTCCTAAAATGTTTTGTTTTTCATGCAATTGGCCTCTAGTGAATTTATTTCTTATGCAAATTGTCCACTTTTACAAACATCAGTTTTGAAATAGCAGAAAATAAGAACCAGAACTGATATCATCCAGCCGCCAATAGCATGGGATTGATGATTATTGGTGTTTAAGGGCGCTCCGACAACCAGGGTCCTAGGATTGCTTTGAAGCCAGGGTGCGGAGTGGAAAATTCGATAGTGGATAATTCAGCCTAAAAAAGGTCATGATGTATTTTTATGTGCCAAAGCTCACCCATCAGAATCAGCTGTTAGAAATGGCAGTACTTTCCTAACCTTGTTTTCATCCACAGGATATTATTAGCATTACTAATATCAGTGTTGAGTTATAGTTATCCAATGACCAATACATCCTGATTAAGGGAGTGGAAAATTCACAGTAAAACTGGGGAAAGAGTGGACAAATATTACCCACAGGGTGTCGCTTTCCACCCAAATTTTGCAATCCTAGGACACTGCCGACAACTAAGGTCACATGGCGCCTACCAATAGGATGGGAACGTTTAAACATTAGACAGGTATTAAACAAAAGTAGAGTAACCTCACACCGCTACAAAGTGAAATCAAACTGTCCAAAACTCATTTATCTCATCATGTCCTTCACAAGTGGACCACATGCCTCCAGTGTTAATTTACATCTACCTACATTCAAACTTATCAATATGTTTTTGACATCATCAAATCACACATAAATGACATCACTCAGCTGTAAACGGCGCAGTACACCATGAATCGATCTGAGAAAACTCACAAAACCAACACAGCTTCCCTGGTCAGCATCCACATCAACACGAGAAACCAACACAGCTTCCTTAACCAAACACAGCCAAACACAGACAAACCAACACAGCTTCCCTATTGATGTGGATGCTGATCCACATCAACACAACTGTTGTCAAACTCAAACCAGGGACTTGTCATCCCTTCAGCCGCCATAGGCTCAATTTGGCTTTTGCCATGCAAGATAAGAACCACGTATGTCAATTACGCAAAAACCGTGACATACATGGTTCTTTCTAGGGCGTGACGTCATATATTCGGAAATTTTGGCGCACCGACATTTGTGGCGCGGCTTATATATTTCTGTATTTCTGTATTTGTATTCAATCACCAACAGGCATGTGCCCAATTACAGGTGAAGTCAATTCAACAATCAGGTATGCACATACAACTTCCCAACCGGAACAACCTTACATCGATGATGCGTCACATGGTGGGTCTCACAGTTGATGCATAAGCCAAGATCTGCCGTTTCAGCTGCCCTAGCGTATCGTAAAAAATGTCGGAACTTGGCGAAAAACCTAGAAAATCGTTGACGATACGAGGAATGCGCACAAACAGTCCGGACGATACAGTTATCTGGCGAATGGCACATCGAACAGTGATCTTGTCGCGATTCTAGTTTGCCTTGTTGGCGCATGGAGCTTGAAACACTCCAGTAGGTGTGATGATGAGATCAAGCCTTTGAATAGTTTGCACAAAAACAGAACATCACACTGCGCACGCCGAGCTCCTAAATGAGATACATTGCATGCTGACAGCAGATCACAGTATGCGAGAGACGGTCCATCGAACGCCATATGACGCGCAAGCCACATCAAAAATTATGCTGCACCCTCTCCACGCGAACGAGATGGCATCTGGCTGCACCACTCCATATGATTGAACAGTATTCCATAATCGACCGAACGTTGGCGTTATAAGCAGCCAGAGCCGCTTGCTTATCCAGCTTACACCGGGGGGAGGCCGACTGGAATGTCCGAATGAGCAGACCTAGTGCTCGATTGGCTTTGGTGACGATTGAGTTCACATGACTCAATCGGCTCATATGGCCCTCGCCCTACGGGGGGGGGGCAACCTCAGGGGGGGGGGGGGGGCTGACAGCCCCCCCTGAGGTTTGTATTGAATAACGTTTTACACACGCAGCGCATCTTGCTGAAATTTCGGTAGCTGAGTTTACAACAATTATACGTGTGTTGTAAACATTTAATTGCAATTGGTTAAGTAGTTTGGGAGATAATCATGTTTTGACGATGTCATGTTGGTGGAAAAACGATAAATATTTGAAAAATGGTAGAAAGCAGAGTTTTAAAGAAAATTGCAAACGCAATTCACCAAAGATACAAAACAACATTTTCATTAAAATGGCAATCTAAAATGTGCAAAATTTTGGGTGTTTGATCCCTAAAATTAAAAAAATACTGTTTTTTGGGAAAAATCCCCACAAAATCAACATGTTCAAAGGTGTTAGAAAAACCGGAAGATATCTAAGATAACTGAGTATGGACAACACCCATACCAAATTTCAAAGCAATATCTTTATTTTTGACTGAGTGATGGCTCCCTAAGTGTAGGAAACTGATGACGTCATTTTTTATTACCTTTTTTTACTTTTTTTGACAAGATACGAACAAATAATTACATTTTCTGTATTTTTGAGACAAAACTGGTCTAGGAACATGCTTTTGTATTTACATTTATCAATTTATAATTTTGAGGTTTTCTGAAGAGCAAAATCGCTGTTCTGGAAGTGGTAAATCCGAGGTCATTCACTCGACCTGGAAGGTCACCCGTTGATCTGAAACCTAACAATCGCATACTGTTAATTTTTTTTCTCATGACAGGCAACATGCTGGTTCTTACCGCATTGCTCTAAGTTGCTTGGTTTGGAAGTTAACAGGGGGACCTGTCAGCCCCCCCCCCGTAGGGCGAAGGTGAAAAAAGCTCCTGTAGGGCGAGGGTTAACATTAGCGAAGGAGTAAGATTCCCCTTAAGGTAGCCCCTTCGCTTTCAAAATAGGAGTGACTTAGGAGCAAAATGTTATTTAGATAAATTAGAGACCTTGAATCTCTCTTTCTTTCAAGGCTGTAAATCGGCTAGGTAGTAGTATCTAAAAGTCTGTCAATAATTGCAAGTTATTATTGATTTGTATAGGGGCAAGGGATTCTCCGTCCAGATGACGTCACCACCCCTGAGTCGGATTCGGTCAAATCGCCGGATGACTCTACCTTCTTATAGGGCCTTGAGACTGGCGTTGCCAGCAAAACTAAAGCAATTTCCAAGGTTCGCAAATTCAAACAATGGAGACAATCTCTCATATTTCGCAAGGGGCCGGATCATTTCGTGAGGTATTTCCCAAGGAAGACGGGGGCCGCTGTTAAAATTCTGGCCGGCGGTTCGCGGCCCCTATGTTAAAGCAATGGAAGTGGCCCCCGCTACGATCGCAGCCCAGAACGTTACATACATTTCAGGACACATATTTTTGGCGATAATTATTTCTATCCGATACAAATATATCGGCCGAAGGCTGGAGGTGGTGGTATTTGGGGTTCACAACTTGCAATAATCAAGAAAGAAATTTGGCAGCTAATTTGAAAAGTATGTGTAGTTGTGCATTATTCTTTACATAATTGATGGCCACAGAGCAAACAGATTGTTAAATTGGACATTTTCGGCCCCGGAGCAAGTTCTTGTAGGGAATATTTTGGCGCCCATTATATATAGTAAGTTCACACTTTTTAACACTCCTGCGGTCTTGCAGCCAGTGACGACGCCCCTTCGGCCAGTAACGGCGCCGCTTCGGCCAGTGACGGCGCTAAAACAAATACAAAATCACCAAAAGACAAGCCGCCGTCACTGGCCGGAATGGTGCCGTCATTGGCTGGAGGGCGCGCAGTCACTGGGCGGAGAGGCGCCGTTATTTGCCGGTGAGGCGCCGTCACTAGCCGGAGGAGGGGTGCCGTCACTGGCCGTAGAGGCACCGTCACGGCCCGGAGGGGCGCCGTCACTGGCCGAAGGGGCGTCGTCACTGGCCACAGGGGTGCCGTCACTAGCCGCAAGAGTGCCAGCACTGGCCGGAGGAGTGCCATCACTGGCCAGATGGGCACCGTCACTAGCCGAAGGGGCGCTGTCACTGGCCAGAGGGGCACCTTCATTAGCCGGAGGGGCGCCGTCACTGGCCAGAGGGGCGCTGACACTGACCAGAGGGGCGCCGTCACTGGCCAGGGAGGCACGTCACTGGCCGGATGGGCACCATCACTGGCCAGAGAGGCGCCGTCACTGGCCAGAGGGGCGCCGTCACTGGCCGGAGGGGCGCTGTCATTAGCATGAGGGGCGCCGACACTAGCCATAGGGGCGCCGTCACTGACCAGAGGGGCGCCGTCACTGGCCGGAGGGGCGCTGTCATTAGCAGGAGGGGCGCCGACACTAGCCATAGGGGCGCCGTCACTGACCAGAGGGGCGCCGTTACTGGCCAGAGAGGCACGTCACTGGCCAGATGGGCACCATCACTGGCCAGAGAGGCGCCGTCACTGGCCAGAGGGGCGCCGTCACTGGCCGGAGGGGCGCTGTCATTAGCATGAGGGGCGCCGACACTAGCCATAGGGGCGCCGTCACTGGCCAGAGGGGCGCCGTCACTGGCCGGAGGGGCGCTGTCATTAGCAGGAGGGGCGCCGACACTAGCCATAGGGGCGCCGTCACTGGCCAGAGGGGCGCCGTCACTGACCAGAGGGGCGCCGTTACTGGCCAGAGAGGCACGTCACTGGCCAGATGGGCACCATCACTGGCAAGAGAGGCGCCGTCACTGGCAAGAGGGGCGCGTCACTGGCCAGAGGGTGCCGTCACTGGCCAGAGAGGCGCCGTCACTGGCCAGAGAGGCGCCGTCACTGGCCAGAGGGCCTATTTCCGCGCCCTCGGCGCTGAAAATGGGTCTGCTTACGAGGCCCTTTCGCGCCTGAGCTGCGGCGCGGAGGGGGCTCCCTGCGCCGTGCGTGTGGGGGGGGGGGGGGGGGGGGCGCCCCCTCCCCCCGCCGCTCCTGGCTACGTTTGAAAAACCTTGCGTTTTTACGTTATTGCTGAATCTGACACTTTATTGCTTGATCACTACTGGAATAAGTGAATTATCATTCGCGCAATATGTCCACTTGGGATACAACTCTTCAACAACTTCTCAGCGACGTTGGGAGACATATAAATTAGGAGAGGAATAAGAGACGCTGAGTTAGGTTAGGCACAGGAGACGCTGAGTTAGGTTAGGCACAGGAGATGCTGAGTTAGGTTAGGCACAGGAGAAGCTGAGCTAGGTTAGGCACAGGAGACGCTGAGTTAGGTTAGGCACAGGAGACGCTGAGTTAGGTTAGGCAAAGAGACGCTGAGTTAGGTTAGGCAC